>ML398423.1:0-50109 GCA_005239525.1 Nicotiana knightiana | reverse complement strand
CTTCCAGTTAGATCAAGACCAAGCTGCTCAGAAAATAGACTAAGTAATAGTATATTATCGAGACTACTACTACGCAGACGAGAAGAAGAAGAAGATAATCAACAGTTAGATGAAATAATAGATGTACTTAGTATTCTTCTTTTAACCTGTTATACCTAGTAAATGGTTATTCTCTTAATTTCTTAATAACTTCGATGGATTAACCTGTAAATTCCTAGGCATTGAAGTGGCTTTTGCTATAAATTCCTTTGATAAGAGGATATTTTAAACGGCCATGACCAGGGTGTGGTTAGAGAAGATATTTGTTAAGATATAGGTTAAGAGAAAGAGATGAACAGTAAAACAGGATTCATGACTGGACAAAGTCCAGAATAAAAAAAAAAAGAAAAAAAAAGGGAAAAACAAAATCAGAGAAATAATTCATAAGATTTACATGATTAATTGAGAAAGAAGAGGTGAGTAAGTACCGAGTAGGACAGTACAACTATAAGAAAACAACTTTCTTAAGCAAACCTCTATTTAAAGAACAGAAAAAATAATTTTATCGAAATATCATATCCACCGTAATATTTTTGGTATCAGAGCAATAGGACAAAATCCTTTCCATAAATCTATTACCGAATTCCACATTTGTGGATCGTGTGCAGCTATATTTAATATCTTACCTTTACTACCTCCATCTTGGAGTTTAATCGGTTCTTCAATAGGCATTCTTTTACCCATTGGTTTTACATTTTCTTGAGCAGTTTCTCCAATCCTATATACTCGTTTTCTAGGTATATTTCCTGTGCTAGTGTCTACTGTGAATGTTTGTTGAGGAGTCTTTTGGAAAGGTGTTGAACTTGTAGATTCCATTAATTCTTTTTGACTTATTAGAGATTCTATTTCTATATCCTCATTTTCGTTTTCTACATATTTTATTATTTTATCCATTTGTTCTAATTTTAACTGAATATCATATTCTTTCCTATATCCAATATTATCTGTTCTTAGTTCGCATCTTTTAAAATGTGTTTTAACTTCTTCCATGTTTATGTCTCTTAATTTACAACCTTTACATTTAAAAAGTTTTCTTTTATTAATTTTATAGATTTCTTTAGCTTTTTCTATCGCCATGTCTACTTCAAACTCATCTTCTGGTAAAATTTCTATGTTCATCATATCGGTGTCGCCTTTGGTATATATATATATATATATATATATATGTCCAACGGATTTGCGACCGAATCAATAAATTGCGATCGATTTCGGTCGTAAATCTATTTTTGCAGCCCCCACATGTTTTTTCTTCTTTCTTCTCTAGTTGGTTTTTCCTCTCCTCTTCTGCCCCACCCGCTCTATTTCTTAATTTTCTTCTCTAATCTAATCATATAAGGTACATTGACACGATTTCCCTCTCTCTCACTCTCCCTTCCTCGCTCGCTCCCTTCCCCCCTCCAGCCGAACCCCCTCCACTAAATATTTTTTTCCTAAGTTGTTTAACTCGTTTTTGGTGCAGGAATCCGGCGGCTCTTCTCCGTTTTGGTGGTGGTCCGGCAGCAGATCCGGTAGTACTTTTCCAGTTAATTGTTTTTTTTTTTTTTGCATTAATTTAGCAATATAGTATGTATAAATTAGCTATATAATTTGTAATATAATATAAATAAATTAGCGATAATTTTTTCAATATAGTATGTATATAGTGACTTGTTAAAAATTTACCCGTTTAGATTAATTAGCTATTTTTTTCTTTTTAGTTAGATGTTCTTGTGAAAATGACCAGTATACTTGTATGTATCCAACAGTAAATTAAGAAAAAAATTTAGAATAATTTGGGTATTTTCTATAAGTATGGAATTCTTGTTTATATAAAAAACAACTTAAGTGCTAATACTTCTTTGTTAGAGTTGAACAATATTTTAAAGAGTTAGAATTTTTATACATTCAAGTTAGGTTAGTTAAGAACAACTTAAGTGCTAATACTTCTCTATTTCGCATTTTCATTTGGAAATTCTTCATGCCCTATCTATGTGTTAAATATATTATTTCTTATTGGAACAAAATAAATAAAATACACTCAATTAAGTATTAGAGCGCGATCGTATGCTAATTTGAAATAAATTAGATTAATTTATATGTTTTAGGAATTTTTTGTCTTACAACAGTTTAATGTACCTATTAATATTGAAACCACCCAAGTAATTGTAAAATATATAACTAAACCATTTAGATAACCTTTGGGAGAATATAACTTAGTAACTAGCATAAATAAATTAAATATATCAATTTCTAGTTTTTTTGTTTGTGTAGAAGACATTTGCGCATCGTAGATGAATGTATAATAGGAATCATCCTAATCGTGTGGGGTTAAGGGATGAATTAAAGAAGGGGTTGTTGGATTTATTGCTAAGGCAAAGACACTTGTTGATTTTCATATTGAATGAACGATTAGGTGCCCTTGTGTGAAATGTAATTGTGTTAAGTTATAGGGAGAAAATATTGTTACATGTCATCTTTTTAAAAAGGGATTTATGAAAAATTATTATGTGTGTACTACTCATGGGGGTTTTGATAGCGTAAATGATGTTGATTTTCGTAATTCTTTTGGTGGTGAGGAGGGTAGTCCCTAGTGGAGAATAATGGTGAAAATTCTAGATTCAATTACATGATGAGAGATGCCTTTGAGATGTTCTCGGGGGCTCAATCTGAACCAAATGATGATGTTAAGATGTCACGGTCTGAATTTTCCACCGTCGGGACCGTGATAGCGCCTAACATTGAACCCGCTAGGCAAGCCAACATTAATGTTTATTTTACCTTATTCATTTACTTTTAACAGATAACAAGTGATGTACAAATCAGCGGAAGAAAATAAAGTCTAACAACTTTATTAAATGCCATTACGAGAATCAAAATACTAAACCCAGAATTTAGTGTCACAACTTCACGGGCTGTCTATGAATAATACAGATAAGAGTCTGAACAAAATAATACATCTGTATCAGAATAAAGAAGAACAGAATGGAAATAAAGTAGGAGGGGACGCCAAGTCCTGCGGACGCCTGTAGGACTACCTCGGAATCTCCAAATAGGCTGAAGGCAGCCTCCTCGCTCTAAGGTCTGTAGGGTCCTGTACCGGGATCTGCACAAAAAAGCAGAGTGTAGCATTAGTACAACCGACCCAATGTACTAAGTAAGTGTCGAGCCTAACCTCGGCGAAGTAGTGACGAGGCTAGGACACGACAACCAAATCAACCTGTGCAGTTTAACAGTATACAGAGAAAACAATAACAACGAGAAATAACCAGCTAAGCAATAAGGAAAGGGGAACATGCTGAGGGGAGGAAATATCAAATAATGGAAATAACGAGATAAAGCACAAACTAGATATCAATTTAAGCAACAGAAATATTAACACAAAAGCAAGTGCACGGCATCACCCTTCGTGCTTTTACTCTCGTCCTCACCATCAGAATCAATATATTCAGCATGGCATCACCCTTCGTGCTTTTACCTCACATAATCATGGCACGACATTATCCTTCGTGCATTATCACACATATCATGGCACAACATCACCCTTCGTGCTTTTACAATCACAATAACGGCATCACCCTTCGTGCATTAACATTCACTCACAATATCACGCACGTCATCATCCTTCGTGCTTTTACACTCTTCCTTACCCAAACACATCAAATGACAGCAATCCAACAAGAAAATTAATAGTGTAGTAAAAATTAAACCATAACCTCCTGGCAAGGGGAAAAAGAAACAACAGTAGAATCAGTATCCTCCCCGCAAGGGAAATAACTATAACCGATCTCACTTTGTACATGACTTCACATAAAAAATTTGCAACTGGAACCAATACTCAACGCTGCTCAATATCAAGAAATTTTCACCAACATGGATAGCTATAAAGTAAAACTAAGTATTATTTAACGAAAAAACCACATAAATCACAATATTCGACTCACAGGCGTACTTGACACCAACGTATAGGTACTCGTCACCTCACCTATACGTTAAACATGATACTAACACATAACAAATAGGACACAACACATATTCCCTCAAACTAAGGTTAAGCCAAACACTTACCTCGAAATCCACGACCGACTCAAGCCTCAATTACCGTTTTGCCCTTAGAATTCGCCTCCAATTCAATTGTATCTAGACATAATTAGCTTAATAATATCAATAAATGCTAAATAATTCAACCCCAATGCTTAATTATGAATTTTCTATCATTCTTCCCAAAAATTCAAAAATCTACCCAAGGCCCACTTGGTCAAAACACGAGGTCCGGACCAAAACCCGATCACCTATACACCTACGAGCCCGAATATGTAATTAGTTTCGGAATCTTACCCCAAATCGAGGTCTAAATTCCCAAATTTGTAAAATGCCTAATTCTCCTAAAATCCCTAATTTCTACCCTTGAAGAACAAGATTTAGGCCTAGAAATCTAATGGGTGTTAATGGAAAATGAAGAAAATGAGATTAGAAACACGAACCTATGATTTGGTGATGAAATCCCTCTTCAAAAATCGCCCAAAGTCGTATTCTATGGAAGAAAATGGGGTCTATTCCCGTTTTGTTACTGTTAAGACCCCTGGGCAGACCCTCTATGAGATCGCGTGGGGTCTGCTGCGTTCGCATAACACTGGCCCACATTGACCTACGCGATCGCGTGCCTTTGGCCGCGTTCGCACAGGGTTGAACTATGTTCCCTGACCAGCCCCCTCCTAAGCTATGCATTCGCGTACAAGGGGTGGCGTTCGCATAGGGAAGCCTCCCAGTGCTCCGCATTCGCACCCCGACCTATGCGTTCGCATAGAACAAAACCCATGCCTTCTTCGTTTGTTCATTGCGTTCGCGTGGGTTACCTCGCGTTCGCATAGGGTAATTACTTGTACACCAGCAAACAACAATTACACCAGATTTTCTAAGTCTAACAACACTCCGACGCATATCCGAAACTCACTCGAGCCCTCGGGGCTCCAAACCAAACATGCACACAACCTTAAAAAAATCCTACGGACTTATTTGTGCGATCAAATCGCCAAAATAACTTCTTAAACAACGAATTTAGCATAGAAATCAAAGAAAAATCTCAAAACCTTCAAAGTTTCAAATTTCACAACTATGGGTTCGAATCACGTCAAATGACCTCCGTTTCTTACCAAATTTTACAAGCACAACTCAAATATCATATTAAACCTGTACCGGGCTCCGGAACCAAATTACGGGCCCGATACCATCAATTTCAAATAAAATCACATTTCCAGAAACTCTTATAATTTCAATTAAACAATTTTTTCAAAAATTCATTTCTCGGGCTCGGGACCTCGGAATCCAATTCCGGGCATACACCCAAGTCTCATATTTTCCTACGGACCCTCCGGGACTGTCAAATCTTGGGTCCGGGTCTATTTAACCAAAATGTTGACCAAAGTCAACTTAAACTTAATTTTAAAGACATAATTAGCATTTTTCTCAATTTTTCACACAAAAGCCTCCCGGATATACGCTCGGGCTGCGCACACAAAACGAGGTGAGATAAAAAAAGGTTTTCAAGGCCTCGAAACTCAGTTCTGACTTTTGAAACAAAGGATGAAATTTTGGGTCATCACATTCTCCACCTCTAAAATAAATGTTCGTCCTCGAACGGACATAGAAAAATACCTGAATCGGGGAAAAGATGGGGTATCGGCTCTGCATATCAGACTCGAACTCCCAGGTAGCTGCCTCGGCAGGCTAACCCCTCCACTGAACACGAACTGAAGGATAACTCTTCGATCTCAACTAACGAACCTGCCGGTCTAAAATGGATACCGACTCCTCCTCATAGGTCAAGTCCTTGTCCAACTGGACACTGCTGAAGTCTAAAACATGGGATGGATCGCCGTGATACTTCCGGAGCATAGGCACATGAAACACTGGATGCACGGCTGATAAACTCGGTGGCAACGCGAGTCTGTAAGCCACCTCTCCCACTCTATCAAGGATATCAAACAGACCAATGTACCTAGGGCTTAACTTGCCCTTCTTCCCAAATCTCATCACACCCTTCATGGGTGACACCCAAAGCAACACCCACTCTCCGACCATGAATGACACATCACGAACTCGGCGGTCGGCATAACTCTTTAGCCTGGACTGAGCTATATGAATTCTATCCTGTATGATCTTAACCTTATCCAAGGCATCCTGCACTAAGTCCGTACCCAACAACCGAGCCTCTCCCGGCTCAAACCATCCCACCGGCGACCGATACTGTCTACCATATAATGCCTCATAAGGAGCCATCAGAATGCTCGACTGATAGTTGTTGTTGTAGGCAAACTCAGCTAATGGCAAGAACTGATCCTAAGAACCTCCAAAGTCAATGACACATGCTTGTAGCATATCCTCCAAAATCTGAATAGTACGCTCGGACAGTCCGTTCGTCTGATGATGAAATGTTGTGCTCAACTCAACCCTTGTGCCCAACTCACACGGAACAGCCCTCCAGAAATGCGAGGTAAACTGCGTACCTCACTCAGAAATAATGGACACGGGCACGCCATGAAGACGAACAATCTCCCTAATGTAGATCTCCACCAATCTCTCCAAAGCATATGAAACTGCCATAGGGATCCACAATAACCCATACTCCATCGAACTTCCTCTGAGTCCGTGGGATCCCAACAACGAAATCCATGGTGATACGCTCCCACTTCCACTCAGGAATCTCAATCTGCTGAAGCAACCCACAAGGCCTCTGATGCTCGTACTTAACCCCTTGACAATTCAATCACAGAGATATATACCACAATATCCTTCTTCATCCCCCTCCACCAATAGTGCTGCCGCAAATCCTGATATATCGTTGCGGCGCCCGGATGAATGGAGTACCGGGAACTATGGGCCTCCTCTAAAATCAACTCACGAAGTCCATCCACATTGGGCACACAAATACGACCCTGCATTCGTAAAACTCCATCATCACCAACAGTAACCTGCTTGGCACCGCCGTGCCGCACCGTGTCCCTAAGGACACTCAAATGAGGATCATCTTACTGCCGATCTCGAATATGATCAAATGATGAAGAGCGAGAAACTTTATATGCTAGAACACGACCGGACTCGAAAATATCCAATCTCATGAACCGATTGACTAAAGCCTGAACATCCAAAGCAAGTGGTCTCTCCCCGACCGGAATATATGCAAGACTACCTATACTTGCTGACTTCCTACTCAAAGCATCGACAACCGCATTGGCCTTCCCCGGATGATATAAGATGGTGATGTCATACTCTTTCAACAGCTCCAACCACCTCTTCTGCCTCAAATTCAACTCCTTCTGCCTAAACAAATATTGCAAACTCTTATGATCCGTGAACACCTCACATGACACGCCATACAGATAATGCCTCCAAATCTTTAGCGCGTGGACGATGGCTGCTAACTCCAAATCATGAAATGGATAATTCTTCTCGTGGATCTTCAACTAACACGAAGCATATGCAATAACCTTGCCATCCTATATCAGCACTGCACCAAGTCCAACCCGAGATGCATCACAATACACAGTATATGGCCCTGAACCAGTGGGGAAAACCAACACCGGCGCCGTAGTCAAAGTTGCCTTGAGCTTCTGGAAGCCCGCCTCACACTCTTCTAACCACCTGAACCGGGCACCCTTCTAAGTCAACCTGGTCATCGGGGCTGCAATAGATGAAAACCCCTCCACGAACCGACAGTAATAACCCGCCAAACACAAGAAACTCTGGATCTCGATAGCTGATGTGGGTCTAGGCCAATCCTTGACCGCTGAAATCTTCTTAGGATCCACCTGAATACCCTCTGCTGATACAACATGACCCAGAAATGCAACTGAACCCAATCAAAACTCACATTTCGAAAACTAAGCATATAACTAACTGTCTTTCAGAGTCTGGAGAACGACTCGAAGGTGCTGCTCAAGCTCCTCCCGGCTACGGGAATAAATCAGAATATCATCAATGAAGACAATCACGAAGGAATCCAAATAAGTCCTGAACACTCGGTTCATTAAGTCCATGAAAGCTGCTGGGGCATTTATCAACCCGAATGACATCACTAAGAACTCATAATGCCCGTACCGAGTGTGAAAGGTTGTCTTAGGGACATCGAATGCCCTAATCCTCAACTGATGGTAGCCAGATCTCAAATCAATCTTCGAAAATACCTTGGCACCCTGAAGCTGGTCAAACAAATCATCAATCCTCATCAACAGACACTTATTCTTGATGGTAACCTTGTTTAACTGCCTATAATCTATGCACATCCTCATCGGCCCATCTTTCTTCTTAACAAACAATACTGACGCACCCCAAGGCGAGACACTAGGCCTAATAAAGCTTTCATCAAGCAAGTCATGCAACTGTTCTTTCAACTTCTTAAACTCTGGTGGGGCCATACGATATGGAGGAATAGAAATTGGCTAAGTGCCTGGATCCAAATCAATGCAAAAGTCAATATCCCTATCGGGTGGTATACCTGACAGGTCTAGACCTCTGGAAACTTACAGACAATGGGTACAGACTCCATAGAAGGAACCTCGGCACTAGAATCACGAACATAGGCCAAATAGGCCAAACACCCCTTCTCGACCATACACCGAGCTTCATATATGAGATAACCCTGCTGGAAGAATGACCAGGAGTCCCTCTCCACTCCAGTCGAGGCAACCCCGACAATGCTAAGGTCACGGTCTTAGCATGACAGTCCATTATGGCATGTTAAGGCGACAACCAATCCAACCCCAAAATAACATCAAAATCTACCATATCAAGGAGTAGAAGATCTACACTGGTCTCAAGACCACTAATAATAACCACACACGAACGGTAGACACAATCTACCACAACAGAATCACCCACCGGTGTAGACACATATACATGAGTACTCAGAGAATCATGAGGCATAACCAAATAAGGAGCAAAATAAGATGACACATAGGAATATGTGGACCCTGGATAAAATAAAACTGAAGCCTCCCTGCTGCAAACTAAAACCATACCTGTGATAACCGCATCTGAGGCCTCAGCCTCAGGTCTGGCTGGAATAGCATAACATCGGGGATGGGCCCCACCACTCTTAACTACATCCCTGGGACGGCCTCCTACTAGATGACCTCTACCTCTAGTAGCCTGGCCTCCACCTCTAGCTGCCTAACCTCCACCTCTAACACCTCGAACCCCACCTCTGGCTGGCTGAGCAGATGGTGGAACACCTGGTGTGGGAACCATGGCACGAGAACCCTGGTGCTGAGAACTGCTCGAGGCTCAAGGAAAAAATATAGCAATGTGCCTCAGATCACCACAAGTATAACAAGTCCTTGGATGCTGAGGCTGCTGACCCTGACGACCTGAGTAACCACCCTGAAACTCTGGAGCGGTGGTGCACTGATAGGAGCTGGTGGTGCACTATAGGGCAACTGATCAGAATACTGCATGTGAGAACCATGACAACCTGGAGCACTGCGAGAAACCCGAAGTGCTGACTGAAACGGCCTAGGAGGATGGACCCTACCAAAAGAATCCCTGGCTCCAGATGTGACATCACTGAACCGGCCAAAATGACGAGGCCTCTTCTCATAACCCTGACCACTCCCCTGCAACAAAACCATCTCAACTCATCTGGCCACATTTCATTACATCCTGGAAAGAAATCTCACTCCTTGTCTCCTTGGCCATCCGCAATCTGATCGGCTGAGCTAGTCCCTCAATAAATCTCCTCACCCTCTCTCGCTCGGTGAGAAGTATCATAATAGCGTGCCGGGCCAAGGTAACAAATCTTGTCTCGTACTGAGTGACAGTCATAGAGCCCTGCTGGAGACGCTCAAACTGCCTCCGAAGATCCTCTCTTTGAGTGATAGGAAGAAACTTCTCCAGAAATATCTGAGTGAACTGCGCCCAAGTCAAGTTCGGTGATCCAGCTAGTCTAGCCAAACAATAATCTCTCCACCAAGTCTTGGCGGAACCTGACAGACGAAAAGTAACAAAGTTGACCCCATTGGTCTCCACTATCCCCATTTTCTGTAGAACCTCATGGCAGCTATCCAAATAGTCCTGGGGATCCTCTGAAGACGCACCACTATAAGTAGTAGTAAACAGCTTGGTTAACCGGCCCAACCTCCACAAAGCATCAGTAGACATAACTGCTCCATCATCGGTCTGCGCCATAATACCCAACTGAACTACCCCAGCTGGCTGAGCTACTAGAGTCTGAAAATGAGAAGCCAACTGCTCTAGAGTGCGAGTAGCGGGAGTCTGGGCTCCTCCCCCAGCCTGAGAGACGACCGGTGCTGAAGGATGTAAACCTTCCTGAGCAACACTCTCCATGAGGCTCACTAGATGGACTAGAGCATGCTGGAGTACTGGGGTGGCAATGAACCCCTTGGGAACTTGAGCTGGTCCAACCGGGAATGTCTTGGCAGGAACCTCATCAGCAAACTCTACCTGAGGCTCCGCCACTGGGGCTGCTACTCTGGGCTGAGCTTTGCCCCTGCCTCGGCCTCTAGCACGGCCTCGACCTCGGCCTCGTCCTTGGCCCCTCATAGGAGCTGCAACTGGAGACTCGGGCTTATGATCAGTGGATGAAGAAGAACGTGTTCTCGCCATCTGCGAGAGAATAGAGTAGAAATTCTATTAGTTTAGAGAAATCAAATCGAACAACAGAGAATAATAAATGCGAAGTCATTCCTAAACTCTGTAGCCACTGGGGGATAGGCACAGACGTCTCCGTACCGATCCCTCAGACTCTACTAAGCTTGTCCGTGAATTGTGAGACCTAAGCAACCTAGTGCTCTGATACCAACTTGTCACGACCCGAATTTCCCACCGTCGGGACCGTGATGACGCCTAACATTGAACCCTCTAGGAAAGCCAATGTTAATTTTTATTTTACATTATTCATTTTTTTTAACAGATAACAGGTGATGTACAAATCAGCGGAAGAAAACAAAGTCTAACAACTTGATTAAATGCCATTACGAGAATCAAAATACTAAACCCAGAATTTAGTGTCACAACTTCACTGACTGTCTATGAATAATACATATAAGGGTCTGAACAAATTAATACATCTGTCTCAGAATAAAGGAGAACAAAATGGAAATAAATTAGGAGGGGACGCCAAGGCCTGCGGACGCCTGCAGGACTACCTCGGAATCTCCAAATAGGCTGAAGGTAGCCTCCTCGCTCTAAGATCTGTAGGGTCCTGTACCGAGATCTGCACAAAAATGCAGAGTGTAGCATTAGTACAACCGACCTAATGTACTAAGTAAGTGTCGAGCCTAACCTCGGCGAAGTAGTGACGAGGCTAGGACACGACAACCAAATCAACATGTGCAGTTTAACAGTATACAGAGAAAACAATAACAACGAGAAATAAGCAGCTAAGCAATAAGGAAATGGGAACATGCTGAGGGGAGGAAATATCAAATAATGGAAATAACGAGATAAAGCACAAATTAGATATCAATTTAAGCAACAGAAATATTAACAGTGTAAACAAAATAAAACCATAACGTCCCGGCAAGGGGAAAAAAGAAACAAAAGTAGAATCAATATCCTCCCGGCAAGGGAAACAACTATAACCAATCTCACTTAGTACATGACTTCACATAAAAATTTGCAACTAGAACCAACACTCAACGCTGCTCAATATGAAGGAATTTCCACCAACATGGATAGCTATAAAGTAAAACTTAAGTATTACTCAACGAAAAACCACATAAATCACAATATTCGACTCACGGGCATGCTTGACACCAACGTATAGGTACTCGTCACCTAACCTGTACCTTAAACCTGATACTAACACATAACAAATAGGACATAACACCTATTCCCTCAAACTAAGGTTAAGCCAAACACTTACCTCGAAATCCACGACCGACTCAAGCCTCAATTATTGTGATGACCCAAAAGGTCATCCCGTGTAATTGTAGCTAAATCTATGTTCTGAGGACATGAAATCCTCCTTTTATCTCACCTAGATATGCGTGCGCAGCCCGGGCGTGTAGCCGTTATGTGGAAAATTGATAAAATGATGTTCTTATAATAATTATTTAAATAAAGTTGACTTTGGTCAACATTTTTGGTAAACGGACCCGGACCCGTGATTTGATGTTCCCAGAGGGTTCGTAGGAAAATATGGGACCCGGGCGTATGCCCTGAATCGAATTCCAAGGTCCCAAGTCCGAGAAATGAATTTTTAAAGAAAATTATTTTCTGAAAATAATGAAAACTTCTGAAAATGAACTTTGATGTGAAATCTGTGTTACGAGGACCGTATTATTGTTCCATAGCCCGGAACAGGTTCAATATGTGTTATGTGAGTTATTTGTAAGATTTGGTAAGAAACGGACTTGGTTTGACGTGTTTCGGATCAAAATTGAAAAATTTAGAAGTTTATGAAGTTTGAGAAAGTTCTATAGGTTTTGGAGGTTAATTCATTGTTTTTGAAGTTATTTTGGTGATTTTATTACTTGAATAAGTCCGTAGGATGATTTTTAAGTCGTGTGTATATTTGGTTTTGAGCCACGAGGGCTCAGGTAAGTTTCGGGTAGGCGTCGGGGTGATTTAGGCTTAAAACATCTGGTGTTCTACTGTTTCTGATGTTCTGTAATTTGCCCTCCGTGATCGCAGTGTAATTCACGCGATCGCGAAGTTCATATGGCTGGGGGTTGGGAAATTACCCTACACAAACGCAGGGCCTAGGACACGATCACAGAGCCTGGGGGTAGTGCTCTACGCGACCGCGAGGGGCCTCACGCGATCGCATAGCGTTAAAGGGATCTGAGGGCTTGGTAGCGTATTACTCTACGCGAACATGGTCTTTTGGTCTCGATCGCGAGGGTAATTGTCCAGTACTCTCTGTGATTGCCCTCATTTCTTCGGGATCGCGTAGGTCATTTTTGCCCAGTGATTTAAATGACCCCAAAACAGAATACTACTACGGGATTTTTCATATTTTCACCATTTGCTCCTTCTCCAAACCCGAGATACGACTTCCAAGCTAGTTTTCCACCATAACCACTTGGGTAAGTAATCCTAACTCTAATTTCTTCCATTTTCCTTTATCAATCACTAGATTCTAGGCCTAAAAACATGAAATCAAAGGTAGAAATTGGGGGTTTTGGGTAGAGTTAGGGCTTTTGGAATATTTGGGAATTCAACCTCGTTTAGGGGTCGGATTTCAAAACAAATTGTATATTCGGGATCGTGGGGGAATGGGTGATCGGGTTTTGGTCCGAACCTCGGGTTTGGACCAATTAGGCCCGGGGTCGACTTTTGGAGGTAAGTGTTTGGCCTACCTTAGCTTGAGGGAATATGTATGGAGTCTTATTTTCTATGTGTATTTCATGTCCAATGTATATGTGAGGTGATGGGTACCTATATGTTGTGGTCAAGCATTCCGTGAGTCGAATTTTAATTAGTTACTTAATGTTCTTTGATATTCTCTGTGCTGTGAATTATTGGGGACCCTGGAAGTGGTACCTTGAGGTTATTTCATGACGTAGAAAGTTATTGATTATGTATTCGGTCGAGGGTTTTACTGTTGACATTATACTTCTAAGTGAGATTGGCTATAGCTGAGTCCCTTGCCGGGACAATAGAATTTTGTTGATTATTGGTGTACATTTGAAATGTCGTATTGTTAAACATTCATATCAATTGTAGCTTTTATATTATTTATGCACGAGGGCACATTCCGTGCCGAGTGATTATTATTTATGCACGAGGGGACATTCCGTGCCGAGTGACTTTATTATTTATGCACGAGGGGACATTCAGTGCCGAGTGATTGTGAGGCTACGCACGAGGGGTCATGCCATGCCTTCTCCTGTCTATTTTACTTGTGTCGAGTTGTTACTTCCTGTTTTACTTCTACATTCCAGTTAGTACTTGATTCTACTGTTTTATCAATTGTTTCCCTTTCATCCCCAGCATGTTCTTCCCCATAGCTGTATTTCTTGTTTATTTCCTGCTATATTATTGAACTTCACAGGTAATATTTGTTGTCGTGTCCAAGCCTTGTCACTAGTTTGCCGAGGTTAGGCTCGGCACTTACTTAGTACATGGGGTCGGTTGTACTGATGCTACACCTGCACTTCTTTATGTTGTGCAGATTACGCAGCTGGACCCAGTGGACATCGTTAGGGGGAGTATCCTTCAGTCCATTGCAGACGACACCGAGGTAGTTCCGCAGGCGTTCTTGGATCTCGGCGTCACTGTCTATCTTTCATCCTGTCATCTATGTGTTTCCAGACAGATATATCATTTTATTTCAACTGTTGTCCTTAGCTAAATCTTAGACTGGTTCGTGAGGTCGTGACTCCATTTCTGGGTTTTGTACGTAAAGGAATTTCTTCGTTATTGGCTATTGTTATTTAGATTTTGTTAAGCTTCCGCATTTTATCTCAATTATCTAGTCAGTGTTTATTACTTTTACTTGTTAATAAATCAATTCAGTCAACACATTGGCTTGCCTAGCGGGTGCAACGTTAGGCTCCATCACGGCCTGAAGGTGGGATTTCAGGTCGTGAGAAGTTGGCATCAGAGCACTAAGTTGCTTAGGTGTCACAACTCACGGACAAACTTGGTAGAGTCTGAGGGATTGGTACGAAGACATCTATACTTATCCCCTAGAGGCTGCAAAGTTAGGAATAACTTCACTTTTCTTCTTTTCTGTCGTGCGATTTGAATTCTAAATGCTAATTTAGTTTCGATTCTATTCTCTTACAGATGGAGAGAACGCGTGCTTCCTCATCTACCGATCAGCAGTCCGATCCTCCTGTTGCAGCTCCTACGAAGGGCCGAGGCTGTACGAGAGGCCAAGGCAGGGGCAGGGCTCAGCTCAGAGCAGCAGCCCCAGTAGAGGACCCATAGGTAGACTTTGCCGGTGAGGTTCCTACTCAGACAGTCCCAGTTGGACCAGCTCAGGTCCCAGAGGGGTTCATTGCCACCCCGGTGCTTCAGGACGCTCTAGTCCGCTTAGTGGGACTCATGGAGAGTGTGGCTCAGGCCGGTCTTCTTCCTACTGCACCAGCCATTTCTCAGGCTGGGGGAGGGACCTAGACTCCTGCTACTCGCACACCAGAGCAGCTAGACCCTCAGTTTCAGACTCCGGCACCTCAGACGGCCGGAGTAGATCAGCCGGGTATTGTAGCACCGGTAGTTGAGGGAGCAACTATGACAGCGGATGCTTTATGGAGATTGGATAGATTCACCAAGTTATTCACTACTACATTTACTGGTGCACCATCAGAGGATCCCCATGATTATTTGGACAGCTGTTATGAGGTTCTTTGGAACATGGGCATAGTAGAGTCTAATGGAGTTGATTTTGCTACTTTTCATCTTTCGGGTTCTGCCAAGACTTGGCGGAGAGACTATTGCTTGACCAGGCCAGCTGGGTCTGCACCATTGACTTGGGCTCAGTTCTCCGAGTTGTTCTTGGGAAAGTTCCTTCCATTTACTCAGAAACTTTGTTCCACGCTCGTCAAAAATTTATGCCTGGACTGCGCACGCAAATTGAGGTGAGTAAAAATAAAGTTTTTAAGGTTAACGAGCGTGGAATAGAGTCTTAAATCACAAGATGACCCTTTGGGTCATCACAATGTCCACCTCTAAAACAAACATTCGTCCTCGAAAGGACATAGAAAAGTACCTGAACTGGCGAACAACTGAGGATATATACTCCGCATGTCCGGCTCATACTCCTAAATAGCTGCCTCAACAGGCTGACCTCTCATCTGCACTCGAACGGAAGGATAACTCTTCGACCTCAACTGACGAACTTGCCGGTCTAGAATGACTACTGGCTCCTCCTCATAAATCATATCATTGTCTAACTGGACAAAGCTTAAATGTAACACGTGGGACGGGTCACCATGATACTTACGGAGCATGGACACATGGAACACAAGATGAACTGAGGATAACCCTGGAGGCAACGCGAGTCTATAAGCTACCCCCCCACTCTCTCGAGGATCTCAAATGGCCCGATATACCTAGGTACCAACTTTCCCTTCTTCCCAAATCTCATGACACCCTTCATGGGTGACACCCGAGGCAACACTCTCTCCCCGACCATGAATGCCACATAGCGAACTCTACGGTTGGCGTAACTCTTTTGCTTGGACTGAACTGTGCGAAGATGATCCTGTATAATCTTGACCTTGTCCAAGGCCTCTTGTACTAGATCTGTACCCAATAATCGAGCCTCTCCCGGCTCAAACTGTCACGACCCAAAATCCAACCATGGTCGTGATGGCGCCTATCGTGTTACAAGGCAAGCCTATTTCCCAAAATATTACAGCTAATGATTTTTAAGAATTTAATAAAACAATACCAACATCTGAATTTCTCATAAACTATATCAACTCTAAATAATAATAATATAGAATACGGAAAGGAGCCCCAAACATCAGGGTGTCACTAAGTCATGAGCGTCAAAAACTATAAACTAAGATATACAAACTGCCTAACTATCCAAAAGAAGAAATGACAAAAGGAGTAACAAGGTCCTGCGGACGTTAGCATCTACCTTGCAATATCCACAGATAGCCAGTCTGAACGGCTGAGTAGTAGTGACGAGCTAAGAAAAATAGTCCAATTATTTATTTTCACAATTTAAAAATAACATAAATAAACAGGTAAATTCCATAACTCGATAAATTGCACAAAGAAATTTAACAGATAAATGCAGAAACAACAAAAGTAAATGCAACCTCACAACAATGTTACTCCATCACTCATCACTCGCACTCAACACTCAACACTCAACACTCAACACTCTGCGCTCACTGGGGGTGTGTACAGACTCCGGAGGGGCTCCCAAAGCCCAAGCGCTAAGCACGCAAGACTCATGTGCCATCATATCAATACCTGGATCCGCGCGGTCAATTCACGTGCTATGCGGACACTTCACACGCTATGGTATGAATACCTGGACCCGCACGGTNATTCACGTGCTACGCGGACAACTCACACGCTACGGTATGAATACCTGGACCCGCACGGTCAACTCACATGCTACGCGGACAACTCACGTACGATGGTATTAATATCCTTACAATCAGGCCATCATATCTCACTCAATCATGTACCTCACTAGCCTTACCATCATCAACAAATAAGGGGACACAACCCACATCAAGTATCACAACATATCAGCAAAATATAAGAGACTGGGGTAAACATGTACAATAATTTCTATGACTGAGTACAGATAATGTGAGCATGAATAAATCCTAAACATGATTTCTAACATGAAGGAAAACAAGTTCAACAACAAGTAAACACATAACCACAGATAATAGTTATTAGGCCTCACAGTCTCACGGGATGGACCAAGTCTTAATTCCTCGCGGTGCACACTCACACGCCCATTACCTATGTCATGACCCGAATTCCCACCGTCGGGACTGTGATGGCGCCTAACACTGCACTTGCTAGGCAAGCCAACATTTGAAATTTTCAACATTTAAAACTATACGAGGATCCACTACCATTCAATACATGATACCAAAATAAGAAGAAAATTTTTGGGAAATAATACTGCGCAATAATACTGATCTCTATCTACCCATGATTTGGAGTCACATCTCACGGACAACTAAGAATTTACTACAAGCATTGGCTGAAAGGAAAATATATTACTGTTTGTGAACTAAGTAAAATAGTAAATAAATATAAAGGAAGGGACTCCATGAATCTTCGGACGTCGGCAGATCTACCTCGGGTCTCCTGCACAGATGTCAGCTACTATCTCAAAATCATCTCGGACCGATACCTGGATCTGCACAGAAAGTTCAGAGTGCAGCATCAGTACAACCGACCCCATGTACTGGTAAGTGTCGAGCCTAACCTCGGCGAAGTAATGACGAGGCTAGGACAAGACACCACATAAAATTGAACGGTATAATCATGCTAATGGCAACAACGGTAAACATAGAAATAAAGAAGAAATAATGGGAGGGGACATGCAATGGGGAATTTACAATATAAGGAGTGAGAATAATGAAAATAAAAAATCTAAACAATAATCCTTAAGCTAATTAGGCATTTAGAATAGCTAAGGAAAACTGCACGACATCACCCTTCGTGCTTTTACTCTCAACCTCACCAAATAAATAAATAGAACGACACGGCATCACCCTTCGTGCATTAAACCTCTCATAATATACACGGCATCACCCTTCGTGCTTTATCACTCTCATATCACGACACGGCATCACCCATCGTGCATTAACACTCGCATATCATGGCACGACATCACCCTTAGTGCTTTACACTCTTCCTCATGATATAAATAAATCATGCACAATATCACCCTTCGTGCTTTACACTCCTCCTCACAATTCACAGAATCAATATCAACGGATAGATAGAAGTTTCACAAAGAAATCAATATTTCATCAATGATTTATTTCACAATTTAACATCTCAACCTTGAACCAATATTCACAAATTGATCAACTTCGGTGGAACCGGATATAAGTCTACCAACATTTCAATGACAACAATAAGCATGGCTAATATGATTTAAGACCACAAGATTCACAAAGGATAGAATTTCACTTGCATGTTATGACCCAACAACAACACATAGATGCTCGTCACCTCACTTATACATCGTATTCAATAACTAAACATGTAGCGAATAAACAAATAATACCTATTCCCTGGAACCAAAGTTAGACACGACACTTACCTCGATTCGTAGGTCACTCACTTCTCAAGAACCGCTTTTTCCTTAGAATTCACCTCCAACCCACTCGTACCTAGTCACAAATAGCTTAATACCAACAATTATCGCTAAAGGAATCATCTTTAATGAATAATTACTGATTTCCCAAAATTTTCCCAAAAAGTCAAAAATCGACCCCGAGCCCGCTTGGTCAAAACTCGAAGTTCGAACCAAAATCTATTTACCCATTCCTCCCCGAGCTCGAATATTCAATTAGCTTCGACATCCAACCCCAAATGGAGGTCCAATTTCAAAATTTTCCTAAAATCCCTAATTCTACCCAAACCCCCAATTTCTACCACAAAACTCCTAGATTCTAGGTTTAATTCTTGTAAAAAGAAGTAAAAGATTGAAGGAAACAAATTAAGGAACACTTACCTACATTTTGGGGAAGAAATCGCCTTAGAGAATTCGATCTAGGTCTCCTACCCCTTTGAAAATAAGAAGAAAAGGGCTGGAGATCAAAATTAATGAACTCACTGCCCGACCTTCGCACCTGAGGTGCTTGCATCGCATCTGCGAATCCGCACATACGGATAGGGCTTTCGCTTCTGCGAAAAGGGTCTGGGCCATTGGGGCCGCACCTACGGACGGGGTTCCGCTTCTGCAATCCCGCTCCTGCGATGAGTAGTTTGCATCTGCAGAGATCGAAGAAGAGGCCCGGGTCGCACCTGCGGGCTATCGCTCGCACCTGCGGCCATAGGCTCGCAGGTGGGGGAACACCAGATCTGGTGCACCAGCAGCCTTGGTTGAGTTTTAACTCAACTCGCGCATGGCCCAAATGGAACCCGATCCCTTGGGGCTCCAAATCAAACATGCACGGTCTAAAAATATCATACAAACTTACTCGTGCGATTAAATCACTAAAATAACCCCTCGAACTATGAATTTAGCACCAAAACTCAAAAAATTCTCAAGAACATTTCAAAATTACTATCTTCTCAATCAGACGTCCGAATCACGTCAAATCAAGTTCGATTTCTACCAAATTTCACAGGCATGAATTATATTTTATATCAAACCTGTACCGGGCTCCGAAACCAAAATAAGGGCCCGATACCAACGAGACGAAACATTAATCAATTTCTTTAAATCCTTAGAATTTCAATCTTACAATTTTCATCGAAAATTCATTTCTCGAGCTAGGGACCTCGGAGTTCGATTCTGGGCATACGCCCAAGTCCCATATTTTATTACGGACCTTCCAGGATCGTCGAAACACGGGTCCGAGTCCAATCTCTCTGAAACTTTATTCCACGCTAGTCCAAATTTACGCCTGGACTGCGCACGCATATTGAGGTGAGTAAAAATAAAGTTTTTAAGGTTAACGAGCGTGGAATAGAGTCTTAAAATCACAAGATGACCCTTTGGGTCATCACAATGTCCACCTCTAAAACAAACATTCGTCCTCGAACGGACATAGAAAAGTACCTGAACTGGCGAACAACTGAGGATATATACTCCGCATGTCCGACTCATACTCCTAAATAGCTGCCTCAACAGGCTGACCTCTCATCTGCACTCGAACGGAAGGATAACTCTTCGACCTCAACTGACGAACTTGCCGGTCTAGAATGACTATTGGCTTCTTCTCATAAATCATATCATTTCTAACTGGACAAAGCTGNAATGACCGAGGAAAACCCCGGGGGGCAACCGGGTTTTAAAACCCCCCCCCCCCCCCCTCTCTCGAGGATCTCAAATGGCCCGATATACCTAGGTACCAATTTTCCCTTCTTCCCAAATCTCATGACACACTTCATGGGTGACACCCGAGGCAACACTCTCTCCCCGACCATGAATGCCACATCACGAACTCTACGGTTGGCGTAACTCTTTTGCCTGGACTGAGCTGTGTGAAAATGATCCTGTATAATCTTGACCTTGTCCAAGGCCTCTTGTACTAGATCTGTACCCAATAATCGAGCCTCTCCCGGCTCAAACTGTCACGACCCAAAATCCAACCATGGTCGTGATGGCGCCTATCGTGTTACAAGGCAAGCCTATTTCCCAAAATATTGCTGCTAATGATTTTTAAGAATTTAATAAAACAATACCAACATCTGAATTTCTCATAAACTAAATCAACTCTAAATAATAATAATATAGAATACGGAAACGAGCCCCAAACATCAGGGTGTCACTAAGTCATGAGCGTCAAAAACTATAAACTAAGATATAAAAACTGCCTAACTATCCAAAAGAAGGAATGACAAAAGGAGTAACAAGGTCCTGCGGACGTTAGCATCTACCTTGCAATATCCACAGATAGCCAGTCTAAACTCAACGATCGCCGCGGTCTAAATCACATGTATCTGCACATAAAGTGCAGAGTGTAGTATGTGTACAACCAACTCAGTAGTAATAGAAATAACTAAGGAGCTGAGTAGTAGTGACGAGCTAAGAAAAATAGTCCAATATTTAATTTCACAATTTAAAAATAACATAAATAAACAGGTGAATTCCATAATTCGATAAATTGCACAAAGAAATTTAACAGATAAATGCAGAAACAACAAAAGTAAATGCCACCTCACAGCAATGTTACTCCGTCACTCATCACTCGCACTCAACACTCAACACTCAACACTCTGCGCTCACTGGGGGTGTGTACAGACTGCGGAGGGGCTCCCAAAGCCCAAGCGCTAAGCACGCACAACTCACGTGCCATCATATCAATACCTGGATCCGCGCGGTCAATTCACGTGCTACGCGGACAACTCACACGCTACGGTATGAATACCTGGACCCGCACGGTCAACTCACATGCTACGCGGACAACTCACGTACGATGGTATTAATATCCTTACAATCAGGCCATCATATCTCACTCAATCATGTACCTCACTAGCCTTACCATCATCAACAAATAAGGGGACACAACCCACATCAAGTATCACAACATATCAGCAAAATATAAGAGACTGGGGTAAACATGTACAATAATTTCTATGACTGAGTACAGATAATGTGAGCATGAATAAATCCTAAACATGATTTCTAACATGAAGGAAAACAAGTTCAACGACAAGTAAACACATAACCACAGATAATAGTTATTAGGCCTCACAGTCTCACGGGATGGACCAAGTCTTAATTCCTCGTGGTGCACACTCACACGCCCGTTACCTAGCATGGGTATCACCTCTAAACAATCACATAATATCAAATTCTCCGGGTTTATACCCTCAAAGCCAGAGTTAAAACTGTTACTTACCTTAACAGCGTAAAATCCTACTCCGGGGTGTCCTCGTCCCTAGACTCGGTCCCAACAAGTTCCGAATCTATCCATAATAAGAATAATACTATCAACACAGACTAAAGAATTAAATTCCACAAGAAAAACTACAAAATATGCCAAAAATCCGAAACGGGCCAAAACCCGGGCCCCGAACCCATGTCTCAAAATCAGTCAACAATGGCAGAATCAAAACCCTCGTCCTCTCCCGAATCTAACCATATAAAATTTATCAAAATCGGACTCCGTTTGGTCCCTCAAATCCCTACCTAATACTCTCCAAAAACGCAAGCCCTAACTCCTGCATTTTCACCCTATACTCCTACAAATTTCATGCCTAATCAATGGAAAAACATCATAAACGCGTGTAATTAATCCCAAGCAACTTACCTCAGTGATGTCTCTTGATTCTTGCTTGAAAAAACATTGCCCTAGCTCAAAAACCCGTTCAACAATGGTGAAAAAAGGGTAAAATTTCGCGAAGGGTTACTTATATAGGTTCTGCCCAGGGGTTTTTGCACCTGCGGACCCCTTTCTCGCACCTGCGGCGCTGCACCTACGGAAATCCCATCGCAGGTGCGGTTTTTCATTAAAGCTCGAGTCCCGCATCTGCGACCGCACACTCGCACCTACGGTTACGTAGATGCGCCAACCTTTCGCTCCTACGCCCTTCTCCGCATCTGCGGATTGCTTCTCGCTTCTACGCCCATCACACCTGCGGTCCCCACTCCGCAAGTGCAGACACAACAGAAGACTGTGCACCAGCAGCATTTTCCAAACTCTAAACTTCTCGTTACCCATACGAAACCGTCCCGAGCCCCTCGGGGACCTTAACCAATAATTCAAACAAGTCATATATCACTTACCGGACATAGTCGAACGTTCGGAGCGCCCAAAACAACACCAAAACACCAAATCAACCTCGAATTCAAGCCTAAGAACTTCTAAACTTCCAAAATTCGCCAACGACGCCGAAACCTATCAAACCACGTCCGAATGACCTCAAATTTTGCACACACGTCACAAATAGCACTACGAACCTACTCTAACTTTCAGAATTCCATTCCGACACCGATACCTAATTTTCCACTGCCGACCAAAATCGCAAAATTTCCAACTTTTGCCAATTTAAGCCTAATTCTACCAAGGACCTCCAAATTACATTTCAGACACAATCCTAAGCCTAAAGTCACCCTACGAAACTAAACGAATCATGAAAATACTAATCCGAGTTTGTTTACTCATAAGTCAACTTTCGGTTGACTTTTCTAACTTATCATTCTAACTAAGAAACTAAATGATCATTTAACTCCAAAACTACTCCGAACCCAAACTTACCAACTCGATACAACTCAACACAATTGCACAACACATAAATAAGCATAGATGGGGGAAATAGGTCTATAATTCTCAGAACGAACGATCGGGTCGTTACATCCTCCCCTCTTAAAAAAACGTTCAACCTCGACCGAGTCTAACAAAAGAGCATACCTGGAATCACATCATCTAAAGTGAAGGTGTTTGGTCCGACCGGGAGGGTATAGAAATGGGCTTTACGACCCCCTGATCTTCCTCCCCCTCTCGGGCGACCCATAGCTGACTAGGCTCCGCCTCTAGCTGGCTGAGAAGATGGTGGAGGAACTGGTACTGGTTTTGAAGGCCGAGCACCCCGCTATGGAGTCCCACCCGACAGACTAGGGTAATATCTCGCAATGTGGCCAAAATCCCCGCACTCGAAACAACCTTTCCTCTGGTGAAACTGCTGCTCCTGATGCCCAAAAGTACTACCCTGCGATACTTGACCGGGCGGGTAATGATGAGAATCCTGCATCGGCAGTGCACTGAATGATGACTGACCGTGCTGAAACTGACCATGCTAAAATTGACCCTATAAAATTGTCCTCCCTGAGGAGCACCGCCGAAACCACCCTAACTACGAGGCCTCTTAGACTCCATCTCAGCGCTCTTCTGGTCTTGAACCATCTCAATCTGTCGAGCAATGTCGACGACCTCATCAAAGGTAGCACCAGATACTCTCTCCCAGGTCATAAGCAATCAAAGTTGAAAACCGAGACCTTCTACAAACCTCCTGATCCTCTCTCGATCTGTGGGAACCAACCAGACCGCATGACAAGCCAACTCGAAGAACTGGAAAGTAGTGAATGAGACCCCACTGGTCTCCAGAATACTCGCAGTCAGAAGCATCCTTTGATACTTGTCCAAGAAACCCTGTGCATCCTCACCCTCAGCACCACTAAATGACAGAGGTTGGAGTCTCCCAAACCTCTCCAATCTACACTGCTCGTCTTCTAGCATCGCAGGAGCTACATAGACCTGAGCAGCTGCAACCGGCTGGGCTGGAGGTACCCCCGGTATCTGATGTTCCTGAACAACCTGCTCAGGTGTGCGGGCGGCGGGAGTTTGAGTGCCTCCCCCGGCCAGAGAAGTAGCTGCAGCCATAGTAGCTGAAGCCGCCTGAGCAAGTTCTGTATATAGTGATAGAATCTGGGCCAGAGCCTCCTGGAGGCCTGGAATATCAATAGGCACAGGTGATGCCTGAGCTGGTCCCGCCGAAACCTCTACCTCCGGGACCTGATCCTGTGCAGGAATAACTAGGGGATCTGTAGGTGCTGCCCCAGCTACTGCGTTGAAGATGACTCCATACCTACAACGGCCTCGGCCTCTCCCAACCCGAACTGATGACTGTCCTTCTTTACCTGTAGCACGATTCCTCACCATCTACTAAAGAATGAAATAACAGAGGTTCAGTTAGTAGAATATACAAAATGAACGATAAGAATACAAGAATGTGAAATTTTCCTAAAGGTTCTGCAGCCTCTTGAAGATAAGTACAGATGTCTCTGTACCGATCCGCAAGGCTCTACTAAACCCGCTCATGACTCGTGAGACCTATGTAACCTAGGCTCTGATACCAACTTGTCATGACCCAAAATCCAACCATGGTTATGATGGCGCCTATCGTGTTACAAGGCAAGCCTTTTCCCCAAAATATTACTACTAATGATTTTTAAGAATTTAATAAAACAATACCAACATCTGAATTTCTCATAAACTAAGTCAACTCTAACTAATATAATATAGAATACGGAAATGAGCCCCAAACATTAGGGTGTCACTAAGTCATGAGCGTCAAAAACTATTAACTAAGATATAAAAACTGCCTAACTATCCAAAAGGATAAATGACAAAAAGAGTAACAAGGTCCTGCGGACGTAAGCAGCTACCTTGCAATCTCCACAGACAGTCGGTCTGAACTCAACGATCGTCGCGGTCTAAATCACCTGTATCTGCACATAAAGTGCAGAGTGTAGTATGAGTACAACCAACTCAGTAGTAACAGAAATAACTAAGGACCTGAGTAGTAGTGACGAGCTAAGCAAAACAGTCCAATTATTTATTTTCACAATTTAAAAATAACATAAATAAACAGGTATATTCCATAACTTGGTAAATGGCACAAAGAAATTTAACAGATAAATGCAGCAACAACAAAAGTGAATGCAACCTCAAAGCAATGTCACTCCATCACTCAACACTCAGCACTCAACACTCTGCGCTCACTAGGGGTGTGTACAAACTACGGAGGGGATCCCAAAGCCAAAGCACTAAGCACTGACAACTCACGTGCCATCATATCAATACCTAGATTTGCACGGTCAATTCATGTGCTACGCGGACAACTCACGCGCTATGGTATCAATACCTGGACCCTCACGATCAACTCACATGCTACACGAACAACTCACGCGCGGTATTAATATCCTCGCAATCAGGCCATCATATCTCACTCAATCATGTACCTCACTAGCCTTACCATCATCAACAAATAAGGGGATACAACTCACATCAAGCATCACAACATATCAGCAAAATAATAAAGACTGGGGTAAACATGTACAATAATTTCTATGACTGAGTACAAATAACGTGAGCAAGAATAAAGCCTAAACATGATTTCTAACATGAAGGAAAACAAGTTCAACAACAAGTAAACACATAACCACAGATAATAGTTATTAGGCCTCGGAGTCTCAGGGGATGGACCAAGTCTTAATTCCTCGTGGTGCACACCCACACGACCGTTACCTAGCGTGGGTATCACCTCTAAACAATCACATAATATCAAATTCTCTGGGTTTATACCCTCAAAGTCAGAGTTAAAATTGTTACTTACCTTAACAGCGAAAAATCCTACTCTGGGGTGTCCTCGTCCCTAGACTCGGTCCCAAAAGGCTCCGAATCTATCGATAATCAGAATAATACTATCAACTCAGACTAAAGAATTAAATTCCACAAAAAAAACTACAAAATATCCAAAAATTCCGAAACTGGCCAAAACCCGGCCCCTGAACCCACGTCTCGAAATCAGTCAACAATGGCAGAATCAAAACCCTCGTCCTCTCCCGAATCTAACCATATAAAATTTATCAAAACCGGACTCCATTTTGTCCCTCAAATCCCTACCTAATACTCTCCAATAACGCAAGCCCTAACTCCCGCATTTTCACCCTAAATCCTAAAAATTTCATGCCTAATCAATGGAAAAACATCATAAACGCATGTAATTAATCCCAAGCAACTTACCTCAGTGATGTCTCTTGATTCTCCCTTGAAAAACACTGCCCTAGCTAAAAACCCCGTTCAATAATGGTGGAAAAAGGGTAAAATTTCGCGAAGGGTTACTTATATAGGTTCTGTCAAGGGGTTTTTGCACCTGGGGACCCCTTTCTCGCACCTGCGGTGCCGCACCTACGGAAATCCCATCGCATGTGCAGTTTTTCATTAAAGCTCGAGTTCTGCGACCGCGCACTCGTACCTGCGGTTACGCAGATGCGTCAACCTTCCTCTCCTACGCCCTTCTCCGCATCTGCGGATTGTTTCTCGCTTCTGGCCCATTGCACATGCGGTCCCCACTCCTCAAGTGCAGACACACCAGAAGACTGTGCACCAGCAGCATTTTCCAAACTCTAAGCTTCCCGTTACCCATACGACACTGTCCCGAGCTCCTCGGGACCTTAACCAATAATTCAAACAAGTCATATATCACTTCCTGGACTTAGTCGAACCTTCGGAACGCCCAAAACAACACCAAATCAACCTCGAATTCAAGCCTAAGAACTTCTAAGCTTCCAAAATTTGCCAACAACGCCGAAACCTATCAAACCACGTCCGAATGACCTCAAATTTTGCACACACGTCAAAAATAACACTACGAACCTACTCCAACTTTCAGAATTCCATTCCGACCCCGATACCTAATTTTCCACTGCCGACCAAAATCGCAAAATTTTCAACTTTTGCCAATTTAAGCCTAATTCTACCACGAACCTCCAAATTACATTCCGGACACACTCCTAAGCCTAAAATACCCAACGAAACTAAACAAATAATGAAAATCCTAATATGAGTTTGTTTACTCATAAGTCAACTTCCGGTTGACTTTTCTAACTTAGCTTTCTAACTAAGAAACTAAATGATCATTTCTTTCCAAAACTACTCTGTACCCAAACTTACCAACTCGATACAACTCAACAAAATTGCACAACACATAAATAATCATAGATGGGGGAAATAGGGCTATAATTATCAAAACGAACGACCGGGTCGTTACATCCTCCCCTCTAAAACAAACGGTCAACCTCGAACGAGTCTAACAAAAGAGCATACCTGGAATCACATCATCTAAAGTGAAGGCGTCTGGTCTGACCGGGAGGGTATAGAAACAGGTTTACGACCCCCTGATCTTCCTCCCCCTCTCGGGCGACCCCTAGCTGACTAGGCTCCGCCTCTAGCTGGCTGAACTCCATCCCTAGCTGGCTGAGCGGATGGTAGAGGAACGGGTACTAGTTCCGGAGGCCGAGGAACCCGTTGTGGAGTCCTACCCGACAGACTAGGGTAATATCTCATAATGTGGCCAAAATCCCCGCACTCGAAACAACCTTTCCTCTGGTGAAACTGCTGCTCCTGATGCCCACAAGAACTACCCTGCGATACTTGACCGGGTGGGTAATGATGAGAACCCTGCGCCGGTAGAGCACTGAATGATGACTGACCGTGCTGAAATTGACCATGCTGAAATTGACACTACTAAAATTATCCTCCCTGAGGAGCACTGCTAAAACCACCCTGACTACGAGGCCTCTTAGCCTCCCTCTCATCCCTCTCCTGGTCTCGAACCATCTCAATCTGTCGAGCAATGTCGACGACCTCATCAACGGTAGCACCAGATACTCTCTCCCCGGTCATAAGCAATCGAAGCTGAAAACCGAGACCATCTACAAACCTCCTGATCCTCTCTCGATCTGTGGGAACCAACCAGACCGCATGACGAGCCAACTCGGAGAACCGCCTCTCGTACGATGTAAAAGACATCTCACCTTGACTAAGCTGATAAAACTTCCTACACAGCTCCTCTTTGCGAGACTCGGGTACAAACTTCTTCAGAAAGAGAACAGAGAATGGCGACCAAGTAAGGGGTGCTGCGTCAACCGACCTACGCCTCTCGTAAGCCTCCCACCAATTAAGTGCAGCCCCAGAGAACTGGAAAGTAGTGAATGAGACCCCACTGGTCTCCAGAATACCTGCGGTCCGAAGCATCCTTTAACACTTGTCCAAGAAACCCTGTCCATCCTCACCCTCATCACCACTAAATGACGGAGGTCGGAGTCTCCCAAACCTCTCCAATCTACGCTGCTCGTCCTCTGGCATCGCAGGAGCTACATAGACCTGAGCAGCTGTAACCGACTGGGCTGCCCTCCAGCCCACGGTATCTGATGTTCCCGAACAACCTGCTCAGTTGTGCGAGCGGCGGGAGTCTGAGTGCCTCCCCCGACCAGAGAAGTAATTGTGGCCGTAGTAGCTGAAGCCGCCTGAGCAAGGCCCATATCTGGGCCAAAGCCTCCTGAAGGCCTGGAATATCAATAGGCACAGGTGGTGCCTGAGCTGGTCCCGTCGAAACCTCTACCTCCGGGACCTGATCCTGTGCAGGAATAACTAGGGGATCTGTAGGTGCTTCCCTAGATACTGCGCTGGCGATGACTCCATCCCTACAACAGCCTCGGCCCCTCGCAGCCCGAGCTGATGACTGTCCTTCCTGACCTGTAGCACGATTCCTCACCATCTGTTAGACAATTAAATAACAGATATTAAGTTACTAGAATATACAAAATGAACGATAAGAATACAAGAATGTGAAATTTTCCTAAAGGTTCTGCAGCCTCTTGAAGATAAGTGCAGATGTCTCTGTACCGATCCACAAGGCTCTACTAAACCCGCTCATGACTCGTGAGACCTATGTAAACTAAGTTCTGATACCAACTTGTCATGACCCAAAATCCAACCATGGTCGTGATGGCGCCTATCGTGTTACAAGGCAAGCCGATTTCCCAATATATTTTTACTAATTGATTTTTAAGAATTTAATAAAACAATACCAACATCGGAATTTCTCATAAACTAAATCAAATCTTTATAATAATAATATACAATATGGAAACGAGCCCAAGTATCACAACATATCAGCAAAATAATAGAGACTGGGGTAAACATGTACAATAATTTCTATGGCTGAGTACAAATAACGCGAGCATGAACAAAGGCTCAACATGATCTCTAACATGAAGGAAAACAAGTTCAACAACAAGTAAACACATAACCACATATAATAGTTATTAGGCCCCACAGCCTCACGGGATATACCAAGTCTTAATTTCTCGCGGTGCACACCCACACGCCCATTAGCTAGCGTGGGTATCACCTCCAAACAATCACATAATATCAAATTCTCCGGGTTTATACCCTCAAAGCCAGAGTTAAAACTATTACTTACGTTAACAACGAAAAATCCTACTCTGGGGTGTCCTCGTCCCTCGACTAGGTCCCAAAAAGTCCCGAATCTATTCATAATCAGAATAATACTATCAACTTAGACTAAAGAATTAAATTCCACAAGAAAAATTACAAAATATGCCAAAAATCCGAAATTTGCCAAAACCCGGCCCCTGAACCCACGTCTCGAAATCAGTCAACAATGGCAGAATCAAAACCCTTGTCCTCTCCTGAATCTAACCATATAAAATTTATCAAAAGCGGACTCCGTTTGGTCCCTCAAATCTATACCTAATACTCTCCAAAAACCCAAGCCCTAAATCCCTCAATTTCACCCTAAACTCCTACAAATTTCATGCCTAATCAATGGAAAAACATCATAAACGCGTGTAATTAATCCCAAGCAACTTACCTTAGTGATATCTCTTGATTATCCCTTGAAAAACACTTCCCTGGCTCAAAAACACATTCAACAATGGTGGGAAAAGGGTAAAATTTCGCGAAGGGTTACTTATATAGGTTCTGCCTGGGGGTTTCCGCACCTGCGGACCCCTTTCTCGCACCTGCGGCGCCGCACCTACGAAAATCCCATCGCAGGTGCGGTTTTTCATTAAAGCTCGAGTCCCACATTTGTGACTGCACAGTCGCACCTGCGGTTCCGCAGATGCGTCAACCTTCCGCTCCTACGCCCTTCTCCGCATATGCGGATTGCCTCTCGCTTCTGCGCCCATCGCACCTGCAGTCCCCACTCCGCAGGTGCTGACACACCAGAAGACTATACACCAACAGCATTTTCAAAACTCTAAACTTCCAATTACCCATACAAAATCGTCCCGAGCCCCTCGGGACCTTATCCAATAACTCAAACAAGTCATATATCACTTCCTGGACTTAGTCGAACCTTCGGAACGCCCAAAACAACAAAACACCAAATCAACCTCGAATTCAAGCCTAAGAACTTCTAAACTCACAAAATTCTCGAACGACGCCAAAACTTATCAAACCACAACCGAATGACCTCAAATTTTTCACACACGTCACAACCCACTCCAACTTCCGGAATTCCATTCCGACCCCGATACCAAATTTTCCACTGCCGACCAAAATTGCCAAATTTTCAACTTTCCCAATTCAAGCCTAATTCTTCCACGGACCTCCAAATTACATTCCAGACACAGTCTAAGCCTAAAATCACCCAACGAAACTAACTAAATCATGAAAATCCTAATCCGAGTATGTTTACTCATAAGTCAACTTTCGATTGACTTTTCTAACTTAGTTTTCTAACTAAGAAACTAAATGATCATTTCACTCCAAAACTAGTCCGAACCAAACTTACCAACTCGATACAACTCAACACAACTGCACAACACATAAATAAGCATAGATGGGGGAAATATGGCTATAATTCTTAGAACGAACGACCAGGTCGTTACATCCTCCCCTCTTAAACAAACGTTCTTCCTTGAACGAGTCTAACAAAAGAGCATATCTGGAATCACATCATCTGAAGTGAAGGCATCTGTTCCGAACGGGAGGGTATAGAAACGGGCTTTACCACCCCCTGATCTTTCTCTCCCTCTCGGGCGACCCTTAACCGACTAGGCTCTGCCTCTAGCCGGCTGAACTCCATCCCTAGCTAGGTGAGCGTATGGTGGGGGAACTGGTACTGGTTTCGATGGCCGAGCACCCCGCTGTGGAGTCCCACCCCACAGACTAGGGTAATATCTCGAAATGTGGCCAAAATCCCCGCACTCGAAACAACCTTTCCTCTAGTGAAACTACTCCTCCTGATGCCTAAAAGAACTACCCTGCGATACATGAGCGGGCGGGTCATGATGAGAACCCTGCGCCGGCAGTGCACTGAATGATGACTGACCGTGTTAAAATTGACCCTACTAAAACAGTCCCCCCTGAGGAGCACTGCTGAAACAACCCTAACTACGAGGCCTCTTAGCCTCCCCCTCAGCCCTCTCCTAGCCTCGAACGATATCAATATGTCGAGCAATGTTGACGACCTCATCAAAGTTAGCATCAAATAGTCTCTCCCTGGTCATAAGCAATCGAAGATGAAAACTGAGACCATTTACAAACCTCCTGATCCTCTCTTGATCTGTGGGAACCAACCAGACTGCATGACGAGGCAACTCGGAGAACCGCCTCTCGTACTGTGTAACAGACATCTCACCCTGACGAAGCTTCTCAAACTACCTGCGCAACTCGTCTCTGCAGGACTCAAGTACTAACTTCTCCAGAAAGAGAATGGAGAACTGCAACCAAGTAAGGGGTGCTGCGTCAAACGACCTACGCCTCTCGTAATCCTCCCACCAATTAAGTGTAGCCCTAGAGAACTGGAAAGTGGTGAATGAGACCCCACTGGGCTCTCGAATATACCCGTTGTCTGAAGCATCCTTTAACACTTGTCCAAGAAACCCTGTGCATCCTCACTCTCAGCACCACTAAATGACGAAGGTTGGAGTCTCCCAAACCTCTCCAATCTGTGATGCTCGTCCTCTGGCATGCCAGGAGCTACATAGACCTGAGCAGCTGCAACCGGGTGGGCTGGAGGTGCCCCCGGTATCTGATCTCCCTCAACAACCTGCTCAGGTGTGCGGGCGGCGGGGGTCTGAGTGCCTCCCCCGGCCAGAGAGGTAGTTGCGGTCGTAGTAGCTGAAGCCGCCTGAGCAAGCCCCGTACATAGTGATAGAATCTAGGCCAGAGCCTCTTGAAGGCCTGGAATATCAATAGGCACAGGTGGTGCCTGAGCTGGTCCTGCCGAAGCCTCTACCTCCAGGACCTGATCCTGTGCAGGAATAACTGGGGGATCTGTAGGTGCTACCCCAGCTACTGCGCTGGCGATGAATCCATCCCTACAACGGCCTCGGCCTCTCGCGGCCCGAGCTGATGACTGTCCTTCATGACCGGTAGCACGAGTCCTCATCATCTGTGAGAGAATGAAATAACAGATATTCAGTTACTAGAATATACAAAACAAACAATAAGAATCCAAGAATGTGAAATTTTCCTAAAGGTTCTGCAGCCCCTCGAAGATAAGTACAGATGTCTCCGTACCGATCCGCAAGGCTCTACTAAAGCCGCTCATGACTCGTGAGACCTATGTAACCTAGTCTCTGATACCAACTTGTCATGACCCAAAATCCAACCATGGTCGTGATGGCGCCTATCGTGTTACAAGGCAAGCCTATTTCCAAAAGTATTACTACTAATTGATTTTTAAGAATTTAATAAAACAATACCAACATCTGAATTTCTCATAAACTAAATCAACTCTATATAATAATAATATAGAATATGGAAATGAGCCCCAAACATCGGGGTGTCACTAAGTCATGAGAGTCTAAAATTATAAACTAAGATATACAAACTGCCTAACTGTCCAGCAGAAGAAATGACAAAATGAGTAACAAGGTCTTGCGGACGCTAGAAGCTACCTTGCAATCTCCATAGATAGCCGGCCTGAACTCAACGTTCGCTGCACTCTAACTCACCTGGATCTGCACATAAAGTGCAGGGTGTAGTATGAGTACAACCAACTCAGTAGTAACAAAAATAACTAAGGAACTGAGTAGTAGTGACGAGCTAAACAAAATAGTCCAATTATTTATTTTCACAATTTAAAAATAACATAAATAAACAAGTAAATTTCATAACTCGGTAAATGCCACAAAGAAATTTAACAGATAAATGCAGCAACAGCAAAAGTAAATGCAACCTCACAGCAATGTCACTCCATCACTCATTAATCGCACTCAGCACTCAACACTCAACACTCTGCGCTCACTAAGGGTGTGTACAAACTACAGAGGGACTCCCAAAGCCCAAGCGCTAAGCACGGACAACTCACGTGCCATCATATCAATACCTCTATCCGCACGGTCAATTCATGTGCTACGCAGACAACTCGCCCGCTATGGTATCAATACCTGGACTTGCACGGTCAACTCACTTGCTACGCGGAAAACTCATGCGCTATGGTATAAATATCCTCACAATCAGGCCATCATATCTCACTCAATCATGTACCTCACTAGCCTTACCATCATCAACAAATAAGGGGACACAAACCACATCAAGTATTACAACATATCAGCAAAATAATAGAGACTGGGGTAAACATGTACAATAATTTCTATGACTGAGTACAAATAACGTAATAATGAATAAAGCCTAAACATGATCTCTAACATGAAGGAAAACAAGTTCAACAACAAGTAAACACATAACCACAGATATTAGCTATTATGCCTCACAGCCTCACGGGATGGACCAAGTCTCAATCACTCGTGGTGCACACCCACACTCCCGTCATCTAGCGAGGGTATCACCTCCAAACAATCACATAATATCAAATTCTCCGGGTTTATACCCTCAAAGCCAGAGTTAAAATTGTTACTTACCTTAACAACGAAAAATCCTACTCAGGGGTGTCCTCGTCCCTCGACTCGGTCCCCAAAAGCTACGAATCTATGCATAATCCGAATAATACTATCCACATAGGCTAAAGAATTAAATTCCAAAAAAATACAAAATATGCCAAAAATTCGAAACCGGCCAAAACCCGGCCCTGGGCCCACGTCTCGAAATCAGTCAACAATGGCAGAATCAAAACCCTCGTCCTCTTCCGAGTCTAATCATATGAAATTTATCAAACTCGGACTCCGTTTGGTCCCTCAAATCCCTACCTAAAACTCTCCAAAAACTCAAGCCCTAACTCCCTCATTTTCACCCTAAACTCCTACAAAATTCATGCCTAATCAATGGAAAAACATCATAAACCCGTGTAATTAATCCCAAGCAACTTACCTCGGTGATGTCTCTTGATGCTCCCTTGAAAAACACTGCCCTAGCTCAAAAACCCATTCAACAATGGTGGAAAATGGTAAAATTTCGTGAAGGGTTACTTATATAGGTTCTTCCTAGTGGTTTCCGCACCTGCGGACCCCTTTCTCGCACCTACGGCGCCGCACTTGCAGAAATACCATCACAGATGTGGAGGAGGGCATTCCGAAGGTTCGAGTAAGTCTGTGGATTGCTTCTCGCTTCTGTGCCTATCGCACATGCGGTCCCCACTCTGCAGGTGCGGACACACCAGATGATTGTGCACCAGCAGCATTTTCCAAACTCTAAACTTCCTGTTACCCAAACGAAATCGTCCCGAGCCCTCGGGAGCCTAACCAATAATTCAAACAAGTCATATGTCACTTTCCGGACTTAATCGAACCTTCGGAACGCCCAAAATAACACCAAAACACCAAATCAACCTCGTATTCAAGCCTAAGAACTTCTAAACTTCCAAAATTCGCCAACGACGCCAAAACCTATCAAACCACTTTCGAATGACCTACAATTTTGCACACACATCAAAAATAACACTACGAACCTACTCCAACTTCCGAAATTCCATTCTGGCCCTGATACCTAATTTTCCACTGCTGACCAAAATCGCCAAATTTTCAACTTTTGCCAATTCAAGCCTAATTCTACCACGGACCTCCAAATTACATTCTTGAAAATCCAAATCCGAGTTTGTTTACTCATAAGTCAACTTCTGATTGGCTTTTCTAACATAGCTTTCAAACGAAGAAACTGAATAATCATTTCACTCCAAAACTACTCTGAACCCAAACTTACCAAATCGTTACAACTCAACACAGTTGTACAACACATAAATAAGCATAGATGGGGGAAATGGGGCTATAATTCTCAGAACAAACGACCGGGTCGTTACACAAACCATCCAACTAGCGACCTGCACCATCTACCATATAATGCCTCATAGGGAGCCATCTGAAAGCTTGACTGGTAGCTGTTATTTTAGGCAAATTTTGTGACGGGCAAGAACTGATGCCACCATCCTCCAAAATCTATAACACAAGCGTGGAGCATATCCTCTAAGATCTGAATAGTACACTCGGACTGCCTGTCCGTTTGAGGATGAAATGTTGTGTAACGACCCGATCGGTCGTTTTATATTATCGGACCCTGTTCCCCTAAGTGGAACTTCCCATAGCGACTTATTGTGATTTATGACTTGCGGGGGCGGGTGATCCGGGTTTCGGAAGTGTTTAGAGTGCTATAGGAACACTTGGTTCCTTAAGGTTGGCCTTTAGTAAACGACCTCAGAATAAAATTTCGATGGTTCCATTAGCTTCATATGATTATTTGGGACTTGGGCGTATGTTCAGAATGGGTTTTGGATGACTCGGGAGCGTTTCGGCGCCCAATATTGAAATAAGAAATTCCTTAAGTTCCTATTGTGGTTTGGGATGTGTTTTTGTGTTATCGAGGTCCGAACAGAATTTTGAGACTAGTAATAGTTCTGTTATGTCATTTATGACTTGCCTGCGAAATTTGGTGTTATTCCGAGTAGTATAGGTCGGTTCGGCGCGTTGTTAGCGAAGTCAAGAAAACATAAAGTTCCTAAGTTTGGTTCTAGGGGTTTTGAGGTGTGATTTTGAGTTTTAGCATTGTTTTAGGTGTTCCGAAGGCTCGAGCGAGTCTGTATTATGATTTGGGAATTTTTGATATATTTGGATGGGGGCTCGAGTGGGCCCAGGTGCCTCCCGAACACCACACTAGGCCAAAAACCAGCTGAAATAGCTGTTGGTGCACCTGTTCTGGTGTGCTCCACAGGTGCAATTGCCCAGTCAAAGGTGCGGGACCGCTCCTGCGGTCCCAGCCTCGTAGGTCCGATCCCCAGCGGGCAGTCCATTTCTCGCAGGTGCGGTCTCCCCTCCGCAGGTGTGGGCCCAGGCTTCCTCGTCCATTTTCGCAGGTGCGATACCGCAGGTGCGGTCCTCGAGCCGCAAGTGCGGAAACACTGTCAGACAATATGTTTCTTAAATACGGGAATATTCATTATTTGTTCATTTCTTCCTCCATTAGAACACCTTGGGAAATGGGCTCAACGACCCAACCACTGAAAGGTAAGTAGATTCTATCCTAGAGTTAGTTAATGCATGCATTCTTAGTGGAATTTAACTACTTGATTAGTGAAAATTTAGAAATTTGGGTAGTAACCTAGGGCGTATGAGAATTTAGAAGATTACCCGTCAGTTAGCTATGCAATCAAGTAAAAGTAATGTATTAATGATCATTAGGCTATGGGTGAGTGTTTCCTTCGAGAAATTTTGGAATCCGAGCATGCGGGCCTGGGGTTAGATTTTGGGATTTCTTCAAGAATGGTGAATTTGTCTAAGTAATAGGACAATTCCATGCTTTGAATATGAATTGATATATTTATAACATTTGGCTAGTTTCGAGTCCGTGGGTGTCGAGTTCGGAGTTTCAGGCGCATTCTTGACCCGGGGAGTAGGTGCGACGCGAGGTGAGTCTCCTTTCTAACCTTGTAAGGGGGAACTGTCCCCCTAGGTGATTTAAATGCTATATGTGATAATTTTGGGGGCTACGTACGTACAAAGTGACGAGAGTCCGTACGTAGCGGCTATTACTATTATGTCCGGCTATTTAGGCCTACATCATGCCTTGTGTTTTACTTGATATGAACTATATTCTTAATAAATTCGATGTTACATGTTGCTTACTTCCCTGAGGTCATGGAATTTGAGAAACTTGTAAGGAATTGTTCACTGAAAAGTAATTTAAAAAGGAATAATGTGTGTGCATGTGACGGCTTCGCAATTTACATTCCGCGAGCGGAGTGTGATTTTCCCCCACTCTTATGGGAACGGGCCGTACGCCACGGCTGATTGAGAGATGCACTTTTGGTATGGGCCGTTCGATCCTTGGCGGTGCATAGAGAGGATTGAGAGAATGCACTTTTGGTACGGGCCGTTCGATCCTCGGCAGTGCATAAAGAGGATTGAGAGAATGCACTTTTGGTACGGGTCATTCAATCCTCGGCAGTGCATAGATGTGAGTACTTTGTGGCGAGATGCACTTATGGTTCGGCTCGTTCGACCCTCGGCAGTGCAGGGACATGACTATCTTATGACTCTGGCCGATTGTCCTTACCCTGCATGCGTATGATTTATTTGTTACTAAATTCATGGATATTGATTTGACAAATATTTGGGGGAAAGTGAAGTAGTAATTTTTTTATTCATTCCGAGTACTTCCTTAGATTTCAGTGCCTTATATATATTTTTTGCCTCACTGCCTTTACATGTCTACCGTTTCTATCATATTTTATTAAATTATATTGTTGAACCTTAGTGAGTGTCAGGTCGACCTCTTGTCACTACCTCTTCGAGGTTAAGCGGGATACTCAGAGGGTACATATATATATTTATGTACTCATGCTACGCTTATATACTTAATTGTACAGGTTATGAGGCTGGTGTATCTGGTTGTCGGACCGGAGCTTGACTTGATATTAGACAGACCTGACTTCACGGTGAGCTGCTTTTCCTCCTGGCGATCTCCGGAAGCACCATGGGGTTTTCTTTTGCTTATTTCCCATCTACTTCCTTCAGATAGTGGGAATGTATATTATATCTTTTGTATATTCTGTTAGTATGCCTATATGACTTGTGACACTAGTTCCTGGCACACACGTGTTGGTTGTTATGGATTTCGGGTTTGTATATATATTGGCTCACGCCTCTTCATGATTGCTTTTGATTAAAACTGGCCATTTATCCTTGTCGAATCATGTTTTAAGTTTTAAAAACTGAGTATATGTTGAAATGTTTAATCTAATAAGAAAGAATCCTTAGTAAATTGAGAGTTGGCTTGCCTGACCCCGCTGTTGGGCGCCATCACAGCCTAAGTTAGGATTTTGGGTCGTGACATGTTGTGCTCAACTCAACTTGCGTACCCAACTCACGCTGAACTGGCCTCCAAAAGTGCGAGGTAAACTGCGTACCTCGATCAGAAATGATAAACACGGGCACACCGTGAAAACGGATGATCTCCCGGATATAAATCTCTGCCAACCGCTCCGAGGAATATGTAATTGCCACAAGAATGAAGTGTGCTGACTTAGTCAACCTATCCACAATAACCCACACGGTGTCGAAATTCCTCTGAGTCCGTGGGATCCCAACCACAACGTCCATAGTGATACACTCCCACTTCCACTCAGGAATCTCCATCTGCTGAAGTAAACCACCGAGTCTCTGGTGCTCATACTTCACCTGTTGACAATTCAAGTACCGAACTACATAAGCAACTATATCCTTTTTCATCCTCCTCCACCAATAATGCCGCCGAAGGTCCTGATAAATCTTGGCAGCGCCCGGGTGAATTGAATACCGAGAATTGTGATCCTCCTCAAGGATCAACTCATGAAACCCATCAACATTAGGCACACATAGACGACCCTGCATCCACAAAACATCGTCATCTCCAACCGTAACATGCTTGGCATCACCATGTCGAACTATGTCCCTAAGGACCATCAAGTGAGGGTCGTCATACTGTCGATCTCTGATACGCTCAAACAAGGAAGACCGAGCGATTGTACAAGATAGAACACGGTTGGACTCTGAGATATCCAACCTCACTGATTGGCCAAAGTCTGAATATATGAAGCTAGCGGTTGTTGATACCCAATTTCTCCCTCATATTTCTCAAGAAATACATATATACCTTCAAAATAGTGCATTAGCATCATCAAGTACTTTTCCATAATTTTCCATAATTTTAAGGGCTTTTAATCAATTTAATCTTGCATAAATAATTATTAATTGCATCTCAAATAATTTTATAATGATTTATGATGTACTTTTCACCATCTATATCTGTATTAAGCTTACATATTTTCTATACATTGTATTTTGCATCCCTAGGCTAAAATTGCATATTTTGCAATAATAGCCAATATATATGCATAATTACATTATTTATACAGAAAATGACTTTTTATATTTTATAATGTTGAGTAATTATTTTAAATCATTTTCATGCGCAAATGAAATCTTTTTACTATTAATTATTTTTGTATAAATTATTTTACTGATTTAATTAGGTATATAAAATCTAGCCCTTTTCTTTAATTAATTTCAGACCTAACCCAATTATCCCAGCACCTTTAAATCAGGAGAAATCAACGGTCTACAATCATCCCACCCCTTTAACTAACCTAACCCACCTAAACCCTAATCACTTCCACCTACCTGTTGTTACCAAACACTTTCATCTTCCTTCCCCCTCTCTTCAGAAACCCTAGTGTCACAATCCCCATCTCTCATTTGATTCCAACCCAGAAATGTAATCACTCGGTGATTCCTTACCTTATCTGGCCCCCTTTCGTCACCGGCTACCCATTTTTGGTGTTACCTAATTTGCTTGCCACAAATGGCAAGAAGATCCTGTAGAGATCGAACCCAGGCTGGTTCAAATCTCTAACCTACTGATTGTTTCCATCTATATTCATCAGCTTTTCTGTGTAAGTATGAATATCTTTCGTATCTTTCACTGATTCTTACTTAACCCTAAGGTTAGGGTTTTAAGATCTTTCCAATTCAAACCAAAACTAGTTTTAACCTTATCTTTTTATGTTATTCCGTATAAATCTGCTTATTTTGTTAAATATTTTTAGTTACCCAATTTAGGATTTCAAATCTTCTTAATCGAACCAGAACTGGTTTGGTTCTATGAATAACCCCCGCCTATGTTCACTTTAACAAAAGTTTTGATTCTTTACTTCTATTTTTTATCGATTTTATGGCTTACCTAAAATTAGGGTTTCGAACCTTTTATTTTAGGGTCAGACTTGTTTGATTATGTGTTTTGTGAATATGTTCCTGTCTATGTTCATCCTATAAAGCATGCGATTCTTGCCTTTTATCTTTGTTGATTTGATGGTTTTACCTAAAATTAGGGTTTGAAATCTTTTACTGAGATTTTTACTCTTTCCTTTCTCGTATGGTACTGATATTTTCCTTATTTTGTTCGATTTACCATGTTCTCATTATTTCTCTACCTTATTTTTCCTGGCATCTGACTGTTGATTGAATTATATATGATGCTTTCCTTAGTTTGAGTGGTACTCGTCTGATTACTCGCTATTACACCTGTTAATTGACTGAACTCCGACTTAAATTGATTCTGAGTTTCACATCTTTCCTTATTTGTGTATGTTTGATTTCTTCCTTTATTTGTCTGCCTAATCGAATATTATTTAAACCATTTCCCATCTTCCCTTTAGAGAGGACTTGAACTTTCATATTCTCACTAAAACTTAGTTCTCTTACTCTGATTATGTGCTCATTGTTTCTGTTCTTGGCCAGCCTAAAGCCAAGGCTAAGTGATTCTGGAACTTAACTGTTGTAGCATATTACTTGCTTTCTTGCTTAACTGGTAATCCCTAATCCCTTGTCGATTCTCCATGTTTTCATAATCAGTGTTACCTGAACAACATGTCTTGAACCTTAATTTCAGCATGATTCTACCTTTTATGCTCCTATGACTCTCTTCTAATCTTATGGTTAATACTGTTAGTTTAAGGTTAGCTATTTTTGAATAATATGAAACCTCCTACAAGCTAGCTTAATGTTTAACTTGTTTCATGCACTATTTGTGATCTTGCACCTGTTCTGAACTTAACATATTTATGATACGATTAACTTGAAATTGGTTCATTAATCCTAACCTCATAGATTTCTATGGTTACTTAATGTGTCCTGAACAACTTGTTTAACAAAAATGTTTGCCTTAACACGCTTATGTGATTAAGCAATGGTTGTCCTAAATGTTAGCATGCTCACTTAGTATAATTAGGTCTCTTTGAAGCTATGTACTTTGCAAACTTTGTTGTTTCCGAATTCAACTCTATGTTCTAAACCTTGTTTCTTCTAAAATCAAATTGTTTTGAAATCTGCCCCTACTTTAATTTTATATGTTAATTTTTAAAAGCCTCCACTCTTAGTACCTTAGGTTCTCAACCACCCCAGTGTGAGCACTGCTCAGGGTCCACATGAGACTCTTGTGAACTCTGACACACTGAGAATTGGTTCCCAATCTCTTGTGAGCTATCTTCTAAATGTGTGGTTCTGGTGTGAGCAGTGCCCTGGGTCCCTGAGGCCCTTGGGAACTTTGACACATCAGAAACCTGGTTCTAATGTGCTATGGGTGAATCACTATTATGTGCCTTAAAGTTCTTATGGTTGGAATGCCTGGTTCCCTAGTTTATTTGGGCCTAATAAAGGCTCCATATAGTATATCTTATTACTATTGTATAATTCATTTGCTTTTATGGTCTGTAATAACTTTGTAATAAACATATTCTATGGATATTTGGTAAAGTTGGGGGTTTTCTTATTTCCTTTTGTTAAACTGGGTAGAAATCCTGCCTATAGTGTTTCAGCTATGCTGTTAATTCTGTTCATTTGGTAAAAATTGTATGAGTTCTATATTTGTGCCTAGAAATCCTGCCTATAGGACTTTCGTTGATGGTATTAATTCTGTGTTCTATATTTGCATCATTAGAGATCCTGCCTATAGGGTTGATATTATAATGGCGTTAGAAATCCTGCCCATAGAATCTATCAATATGTCTAACAGACATGCATTAGCAATCATGCCTATAGGATCCCACTATCTGATTTAATTGTTTTCTAGCAATGTGTACAATTACTGCATGTATTACTGCTCACTAAATGTCATGCTTATAGGGTTAAATAAATTCAATAATAGATACCATGCCTGTAGGACCAAAATCGATTTCAACCCTAGAAATCATGCCTATAGGATCAAAAAAATCAATTCAGATGATACATGACATGCCTATAGGATCAAAATCAATTCAGATAATTAGAAAGCATGCCTATAGAATTAAAAAGGGAAATAAAATATGTCTCTATAAAGTTAAAATCAGTGCTACACCTAGAAATCATGTCGATAGATCTGTAACCATTAAACTTGTAGAAATCATGCCTAAAGGATTCCATTAATTGGTTCTGAATTCAATCGCCATTGTCAATCACTTAGGCAATATACCTGTAGGACTTAATAATAATTCTGGGTTTATATTTGTGATGTATTACTGCCTGAAGTGCCCAGATTATACTGAATAAAATAAATAGGCAAACAACAGGTCTTAACACTAGCCTTAATAAAATCGCACTATATTTTCTCACATAAATATCCTGCCTATAGGATTTTAAGTTTAACAAAGTTTGCTGAATCGGCTGCGTGCATTTGCTGTTTTATGTGTGAAGGTAAATATGAGCCCATATGTGCCTTTTATCTAAAGTCCTAATTGTTTTGCTTATCGCCTAGACTTCTAAATTTTTAGCAACATAGGTTGGGTCTAGAACTATCCCAAATAGAGGTCCAAATACCTCCAGGGCCATAACGAATGAGCTAGAATCAACTAGAACGCTTAAGTAACAACTTAAAGATAGTAATCGGGTAGTAAGGGGATGATAGTCCATGTGCTAAGTACTATGAGTAACACCCCGACTTGAGGGAGTTACAAAGTATTGCACGGGGTGATCCTATAGGCTAAAAAACTTAGTACCCCCCATTCCTGTTCTAAAATAAATTGAGTATTTTATTTGTCCAAATTTATTTCTTTTCCTTAGACTAATTCGCTTAATTTAAGTTCGGTCGGGACCCACCGTTGTGTACCTCGAGAGGTGCCTAACACCTTTCCCTCGAGGTAACTTGATCCCTTACCAAATATCTGGTGATATAAATTGGTAATATGAGTTATCTGCTCTAGGTGCCCTAACACACCTTAATTCGTTAGGTGGCGACTCTCTCAATTCCAATTCCCTACCCTCTCAAAATAGGAGTTGTCCCAAAAATGTCGAAACCTCATTTCGCGAGAAAAAGGGGGCGCGACAGCATGGCGACTCTGTTGGGGATATTTTTAGGCTCTTACCATAACGAACCTGTTTTGTGAATAAGTCCTTAAACATGTCTTTATTATTCCGTTAATACTTACACACCCCTTCCCCTTCCCACTCTCTGTGAATTTATTTGCCTATTTTTATTCATTTATGATTTCTATTCCCTATTTATTACTTTTTACTATGGAAATTGACTTGTCTCTTTGTTTTCTTTCTTAAATGTCTTTAAAATTGTTAAATACCGCATTTTATCATTTTTCATCGTGTAAATACTTGACAATGAGTTATTTTGTTTTTCCATAAATCATGCTCAACATCATATTCCACTCGTGCGTAATTAATACCATAACAACACTTGATGAGTGTCTGCGCTCTTCCTATATCACCCTTCTTGAATTTGGAAAGTCCTATTTGCTGTAAAACTAGTCGATCAGTGGTGCAGTCGACGGTTCCGTGCCTTTCCCCCTCAAGTTGTTCGCTTGAGGGTACCAGTCTAGACCTCTATAGAAACCTTACTCTGATAATAATTGTACATGCATCATGGTCAAACCTAGCGTAGGTTAATATGTTGTTCGCATAATAACCCTTTAAGTAAATCCTTGTCCAAAGTCCACCAGGGTTTCCATAATCCCAATGGATACAGCCACGATCTGTGCATTATTTGGAGAAATAAATGCCGATATGCTAATTGTTAATGTATAAATAGTCCAATCCAGAGGGGAAAGGGTCTAACCTTGTTTATTTTGCGGAAAATGAGGTATGAAGTCCCCAGGTTCGGCATGGTCTGAGATATACCACCGTTATTGCTAGATTGGTGGGAGGACCTTCCGTCAAGTGACAAAAATCACGTGAAAAGGGTCCTCGAAAACTTACCTTCCTTATTAGACATCCAACCAAACAACATGTTGATTGAAGCTGATATTATGTTCTGGGATGGAGAAAGGTTTGTATTCCGTTTTGGCAACATAGAAATGACTCCTCTTTTGTAGGAAATAGGGGGATTTGCTGGACTACCTTGGGACAGTCTTGGTTTATTGGTACCGAAAAATCGCACCCCAAGGGTTTCTGAAGATGATGGGCTTAAGAAATAACGACGACTTGGTATGTTTGAAGAAGTCCTACATACCTTTTGACTTCCTTTATGAACGATACAAACACAACAAATCTTACCGTACCTTTCATGACGAGTTCTCCATCACCTCCCTGGTTTGGATTCATCGTAGGGTTTTCGTGTTCATCGTCTGCTTTTTGGGTATGATAGTGTTTCCAAGAAAAATTGACAAGATTCACACTAGACTGGCCATGGTAACCAAAGCCTTAATGGAGGGAATCGAGGGACAAACGTACATTATTGTTCCTATGATTATAGCAGAAATATATCGGGCTTTGGATCGTTGCCAGAAAGGGTTCAAACATTTCGAGGGTTGTAATTTACTGCTACAAGTTTGGTTGCTAGAACATCTCCAAAGAGGCCAATACCCCCAAGTGTTTCCACAGAGACCATGGAATGATCACATAGCTTTCCATCACCCTAAAAGAAGGACCTTTATCCCAGACAGGTTTGCTCAACCAGAGAATGCTACAGAATAGGTACAGTCTTTTGACGATTTGACTGAGGACCAGGTTCATTGGATGTTTGAGTGGTTCCCTACCAGTGAATTCATCATCAAATCCAGGGATGTTTCACATTTGGTGTTTATCGGGTTAAGGGGAATACACCCTTATGTTCCTATCAGGGTCATGAGACATGCTGGTAGAAAACAAGTCATACCGCGAGTCTCCAAAATGAGTCACTACAGAGAAGATTTTCAAGATGATGACATCTCGTAGAAATGTGAAGCTCAACACATGTGGCACTTGAAGGTCACTGTGGAAAACGACACCATCGACCAAGATCGATACCATGCATGGCATGTGTATTTCTACCCATCATGGTTGGACGATAGAATAGTAGGAATAGTCGAGCCAGGGGTCGGTCGAGGAAACAAAGTCATAGATTATGTTTCTGAAGCACAGGTGAAGTGTAACATACTACGCAAAATAGTTCATGAGTCTGAGGCCGAGCATTTGGAACAACACAAGATCTATATGGAGGAAATCAATGAATGGAGGGAAATGGCTACTAGGTCGACGAAAAGGATGGAGTATCTAGAGAAGGGTTTAATGGAGTTAGAGGGAAAGATGAGGAAAAGAGACATAGACCGCCGTAATGCCGAGGTTAATGAAGGAGGACATCTAGCAAGGGCATACCTACTACTGGACATGCACGACCTGGGGAACCTGATCAATGGAGCCAAGAAATCCAAACCTGGAAAAGTTCCCTGACCAAGTAGATTAGGTTTATTTGTTTTACAATTACTTTTCGAATGTAATAAGGCAAACGCCATTAGTGACTTATTTATTTATTATCGTTTTAGATTCGTCTTATTTATCACGTTAATGAAATGAGGAAATTATTGGCTTTAAATTTCTCCAAATCTACTTGTCGCTAGGCCAACCTCGGGCACAACGACGCTCCCATATTAGGACGCGAATTTACATTTCCGCAATATGTGTTTAAATACTGCAAATACTTTTCCAGAATTCTCACTGACTTGGCTACTTTTTTGTTTTTCTTTTTTTTTGATTATTCCCATTCCACAAGGTTGGTTCACACATACTGGCATGGTCGGGGTATGAACCCAGCAAAGGACTTGGGAAAAAACTCCAAGGCATTACCAAGCCAATATAGCTGAAATGTCATGGTAAAACTTTTGGGCTTGGATATCCATATATCTGGCAAGAATATGATGATTGGTCGCCACCATGGCGTGGTCCATATTACCCTCTTGAGAAATCAGTGCTGCGTTTGAGCCAATCCTTCCATCAGGCCGATACAACATGGGGATACGAAGAAGAAGAAGCGTTGGTTGCGGTGAGGAATTACTTTTTAGAAGATGATTATATGTATTACTGTGTGATAGTTGAGGAGGAGGAGGAACAAGGCCTTACCATTCAGACAGTGGAGAAGGGAGCATTTCTCAAGAACTGGACCGCTACACTATCAAGGGCCCGACGAGTCCCGGGGTATCAAGGCTGCTAGCATCATTTATTTCTTGAGCACTTTGTTTTAAACAATATTTTCAGTGTTTCATTTCGGAAAACATTATTTAAGTTATTGAAAATCGCTTTATTTGACATTTTAATATTTACCAATGGCTTGATGTTTTATTATTACTATCTTTCTTTCATATCTTTCTCTCTACAGCATTACTATTTCTTATCTTGATGAACCAACGACAGTGACATGTAATGAGACAATGCAACACAAGGATAGTTACTCGGAGGAAATAGAAGAAGAGGACGTAATACCTGAGGAAATTATCAAAGAAGTTGAGAATTTTGAGAACAAGCCCAAGTCCAACCTGGACGAAACCGAGATAGTCAATTTGGGAGATTCTGAAACCATTAAGGAAACTCGCATAAGCATCCACTTGTCACCATCAGAGAAGGAAGAATACACTTATTTCCTGAAAGAAAATGAGGATATTTTTTCATGGTCATACGAAGATATGACAGGGTTGAGCACATCCATAGTAGCTCACAAGCTACCTACAAACCCAATGTGTCTGCCAGTGAAGCAGAAACTCAAAAAGTTCAAATCGGACATGAGCCTGAAAATCAAGGAAGAAGTCACCAAGCAGATCAAAGCCAAATTCCTCAGAGTAGTTAAGTATCCAACCTGGTTAGCCAACATTGTATCGGTTCCAAAGAAAGATGGAAAAGTCAGGGTGTGTGTCGACTATCGGGATCTAAACAGAGCAAGTCACAAGGATGATTTTCCACTACCAAATATACACATTTTGATTGAAAATTGCGCCAAGCATGAACACCAATCATTTGTAGATTGATTCGCGGGTTATCATCAGATCTGGATGGACAAATAAGACGTAGAGAAAACAACCTTCATTACACCATGGGGGATGTATTGCTACAAAATGATGTTGTTTGGTCTGAAGAATGTTGGGGCCACCTACATGAGGGCCATGACAACTATCTTCCATGATATGATATATAAGGAAATAGAGGTGTATGTTGACGACGTCATCATCAAATCCAAGAAGGCCACAAATCACGTAGCTGATTTGAGGAAATCTTTTTACCGGCTACGGAAGTACAATCTAAAACTAAATCCCGCAAAATGTGCATTTGGGGTTCATGCCGGAAAATTGTTGGGATTCATCTTCAGCCGCCGAGGTATAAAGTTGGACCTGTCAAAGGTTAAATCTATCCAGGATCTACCACCACCAAGGAACAAGAAGGATGTGATGAGTTTCTTGGGATGCCTCAATTACATCAGTCGCTTCATAGCACAATCTATAGTGATATGTGAGCCAATTTTCAAAATGGTGAAGAAGGATGCCACAACTAAATGGACCGAGGATTGTCAAAAGAATTTTGACAAGATCAAGGAATACCTATCCACACCACCAGTCTTAGTCCCGCCAGAACCTGGTAGACCATTACTACTCTACCTTGCAGTATTAGATGGAGATTTCGATTGTGTTTTGGGAAATCATGACAAGACAGGAAGAAAGGAGCAAGCCATATATTACTTAAGTAAGAATTTCATACCATATGAAGCATGGTATTCTCTGATGGAACGTATTTCCTGCACTCTAACCTGGACAGCTCAGAAAGTGAGGCACTACTTTTGTGCCTATACTACATACCTCATATCGAGGATGGATCCCCCTAAGTACATCTTTCAAGCCTATGCCTACCGGGAAGCTGACCAAGTGAAAAATATTGCTGAGTAAATTTGACATATCTATGTAACTCAGAAGGCGGTCAAAGGAAAAGCACTGGCAGATCATCTTGCCGAAAATCTTGTAGGAGGAGAATACGAACCCCTAAAAATGTATTTCCCTGACGAATAGGTATCATTCGTAGGAGTATACATTGCTAAAGCCTACGACGGTTGGAGAATGTTTTTTCGATGGAGCTACAAATTTCAAAGGAGTCGGTATCGAGGTCGTCTTGGTATCAGAAACCGGTAAGCAAATTTCAAAGGAGTCAGTATCAGGGCCATCTTGGTATCAGTTACAAGGAGAGTGGTCTACCAAGAATACCAAAATACTACCGTATCTATATCATGTACAAGAGGTGAAGAGGAGGTTCACAAAGATAGAATTCCGGCATGTCCCCAGAATTCAGAATGAATTTGCAGACGCATTGGCCACCTTGTCATTAATGATACAACATCCAGATAAGAATTTCATCGATCCCATTCCGGTAAGGATCCATAATCAGCCGGCATACTGTGTTCATGTTGAAGAGGAAAAGGATAGAAATCCCTGGTTCCACGACATCAAGGAATATTTGGCAAAAGGAGAATACCCAGAGCATGCAAACCATACTCAGAAACACACGCTGCGGAGACTGTCCAATCACTTCTTCCAAAGCGAAGGAATTTTGTATAGAAGAACTCTCGATATAGGTATGTTAAGGTGTGTTGATGCCAAAGAGGCTTCCAAATTGCTCGAAAATATACATGCTGGAACCTGCAGCCCAAATATGAATGACTTTGTCTTAGCCAAGAAGATACTCAGGGCCGGATACTTTTGGATGACTATGGAAACAGACTGCATCCGGCATCCAGAAATTTCACCAATGCCAGATACATGCATATATGATACGAGTGCCGCCAAATGAACTTAATGCAACAAGTGCACCTTGGCCTTTAGCTGCCTGGGGAATGTATGTCATTGGTCTAATCGAACCCACTGCTTCGAACGGGCACAGGTTCATTTTAGTGGCCATCGAAACTTCACTAAATGGGTTGAAGTTGCATTGTACAAAGTTGTGACCAAGAAAGTCGTCGCAAATTTTGTCAGAGATCAGATTGTTTGTCTATTTGGGGTTCCAGAGTCCATCATCACTGACAATGAAGCGAATCTCAATAGTGATCTGATGAAAGCCATGTGTGAAACTTTCAAAATCAAGCACAAGAATTCGACAGCGAACAGGCCTCAAATGAACGGAGCCGTAGAGGCCGCCAACAAGAACATCAAGAAGATACTAAGAAAAATGGTAGAGAACCACAAGCAATGGCATAAGAAATTACCATTTTCCTTACTAGGATACCGTACCACAGTCCGCACATCAACCCGAGTAATTTCCTATTTGTTGGTTTATGGTACCGAAGTCGTCATTCCCGCCGAGGTAGAAATTCCTTCACTGAGGATCATACAAGAAGCATAACTCAGTGACGTAGAATGGATAACGAGCTGCTATGAACAGTTAGCCCTCATAGACGGAAAAAGGATGAATGCAGTGTGTCATGGTCAGCTTTATCAGAATAGAATGTCTAGAGCTTTCAACAAAAGGGTCAAACAAAGACAGTTCATACCGGGGGTCCAGAGCTTTCCACATCAAGATGAAGCCAAAGGAAAATTTTCACCCAACTGGCAAGGTCCTTACATGGT
>ML398422.1:0-18804 GCA_005239525.1 Nicotiana knightiana | reverse complement strand
TCAAGAAAATTGTCTAGGAGATCCATCGTCAGGAAGAGTCCACATATTTCTAAAAAAAAAATTTTATTTTATTTTCGGAATCAAAGTAGAGAAGAGAATAAAAGGAGAAAATTCGTTTTATTTTATTTTATTTTATTTTGTAAAAAAAATAAAATAAATTATTCCATTAATCTATCATAACTAAAATAGCATAGAAAGTCACCAGACAATCTCCTCACCCCACACTTAAAATTGTGCATTGTCCCCAATGCGCACCTATGCATACAAGAGGGTAAAAAGAAACTCCCTGGTAGGCCAAAGGCCGAAGCACTAGCATCTCATGGGGTACTCAGACTTCTCCCAGGCCTGGTCCTTCATGCGGGTACCTCACATTTAGTTCCAACCATCTGATTTGCTATTGTATCCTTCCAGTGGCTTGCATTCCATGCTCCTAAAAAAAAATTGACACAACAAAAATACACTAAAACACAAGTAAAATAAAATAAAATAAAATAAAGCAGTAAAGCTGGGTTGCCTCCCAACAAGCGCTTGATTTAACGTCGCGGCACGACGTGAATCACTTTCTGCCTCCACTTCGAACTTATGAATTGCACCCCCAATTTGGCATCAAGTTTTCGGTTATGCTCCATGGGTGGTGGAACAAATATAATTGGCCCAAGCAACCATTGTATTATTTTATACTTCTTGGCTTTTACATGAGGTATGTAGTCCTGTCCTTCTGGCACGAAAAATTCCAGAATGTAGGTATCTTGTTCCTCCTTCCTTGACTCCTTAATTGGCTCAGATGACTCTATTTCCATATCATCATCCAAACACAATGTGGAAAAATGTTTGGAGTGAGGACCAATGCGCTCAAACACATGAACTGCAGGACTTTCAACATCCTCAACCACAATAACACTAGAGTCGATTAAAGTTGTATCCTCAACGTCCCTGGTTGACTCTAGTACTACTTCTTCAACATCGACATCCTCAAATCCTAGTTGGTTAGAGTGCTGGGTTTCTACTTTGGACACCTCCATTGACACCTCAATTTTCATCTCTGATGTACACTGCTCCTGGCTACTATCCATACCGTTGGCATATTGAGCATTAAAAGCTTCAACTAGTTGACTCGTTTGAGCCTCCAAGTTGCGAATAGTTTCATCTTGCCTTTGTACCCGCAGTTGTAACTCCTCAAGTTGTTCCAGAATGCATTTCATCATATCCTCGAGCCTTTTCCAGTCATCATCACTGAGTTCTTTATTTCTATTAACTTCAAAGGAAAAAGAAGAATCATCAAAGTAAGGGGTTGGGGGAAGATAAGAAATATAAGCACAACCCTGAAAGTGACCATCTTGACCACCACACATATCACACACATTCCACACATAAGATTGAGTTGGTGCACATAACTCGCTCTCGGGAATATTTTGATAATTTTGCTCTGGGTGGTTTCCTCCATAATATGCATAATGAGGATCAAAAGTAGAATTACCAACATAACTCTCATAATTCCATGATGCCATGTTTTAACAAATAAAACTAAAATAAAGAAAATAAAAATCAAATACTAAAAAAAATAAAACTTAAAACCTAATAATAATATGTACAATTACAGCTACACTTGATAATACCGTTAATTCCCCGGCAACGGCGCCAAAATTTGATCACGCTCAACTATGTCTTGTAGAAGACTAAGCGGGCGTTGCAAATATAATCCTGGGGTATTATGCCCAGAGTCGATCCCACAGGGAATTGACGTATCAAGCAAGCTGTTAAAATACTACTCAGCTGTCACCTGATGTTATTTAAATTACTAATACTAAAGATTAAAACTAAAGATTAACTATGCTAAGGTATAAACAATTGTAATAAAAATCTAAGGTTATGGTTTCCCCCGCTGGTGAACTTACTTCTCGGATACTTCGTATAGCTTGATTAGTTATCTCTATCAATCATGAACACTCTATCTACCATAAATCTCTCTCAAGTAATTATGATAATTTACTAGACGCACTCTCTCAAGTTACGCTAGCTAGATTGCATTACAGTTCACTTAGATTGCACCCGAAGTATCGTTATCTCTAATCCAACCTCTAAACCCTCGGTTATGACTTTCGTCTATACTCTGGGAGTGGTGTTGTTCAAACAATTACCTAAATATGCACTCTCTCTCAAGTAGATACATAATAAATAGGCACAGCTAATTGAGGGCCCTTCAATCAACTACAACAAGAACGTAGTTGAAAAAATAGAGTTTAATCAACCAATCAAAGCTATATTAATATCACAATAATTTTATTCCCGNGTGTAGGAGACTTCTATTTCAATTGGAAAACACTTAAACCCGTCAAAACTCGGATTTGGCCGAACTGGGCAGCCCCTGGCGTTTGGACCCAAACGCCTGGCTAACGCCAGGCTAGGACTGGCGTTTCTGCCCAAACGCCTGGCTAACACCAGGGTAGGGCTGGCATTTCAGCCCAAACGCCTGGCTAATGCCAGGTAGGGTCAGGNCGTTTCCATTTCCAATTCACCTACACATAAAATAAACTCCATTAAGCACATAACAAGTGTAATTTTATCATTAATGCGCATAAAATGTAAGGTATATCACATGTTAAACTATGCAATTTAGTCTCGCATCAACTACGGACAGAGATTCGAGAGCTTTTCCCCTGTACTGTATTGCATATTTAAATTGGGACTACGAACCCGGGAGCTTTCCCCCTGTACTGCATCACATATTTAAATTGGGACTACGGACAAAGATCCGGGAGCTTTTCCCCTGTACTGCATCGCATATTTAAATTGGGACTACGGACAGAGATCCGGGAGCTTTCCCCTCTGCATTGCATGACAAATTCTGAGTGGCGGACTGAGTTCCGGTAGTGTTATGATTGAGGAGATTTAAATCGAAAGATACAAATATATATATTGATAAGTATAGCTGAAAAGCAATTATCTCCAGGAAAAGTTATGTCTAAAGGTCTTCTTTTCGAAAGCATCTTTGAAAAACATTTGTCTTGCAGAATGATGATATTTGAAAGAGCAGTACTTGGGAAAATATGTTTTGAACATCACGTATGTCGATGATATTTGAAAGAGCAGTACTTGGGAAAAATATATTTTGAAATATTTTGATGATACTTGAAAGAGCAGTATTTGGAAAAGTTTATTTGAATACCCCGTATTTGAAGAGACTATGTTGTAAAGGTTTCTCTTTATAAAATATACAAATATACATTCAGAGAAAGTATGTTTCAAAGAAGAAATTTCTCTATTCCGAAATGATTATATCTTTAAAGTTTTTAAAATGAACTCATGATTTAAAGGTTTTCACTCGAAGGTTTGACCAGTTTTATTGAGTTATTGGCTAAGTCCTGACGTGAAAAAATTGATGCAGTGTTGAGTTGCTAGTGTTTTTATTGTGTTGTAATTCCCGCCATTTGGATTGCATACTTTCCATTTTCTTTGCGTATTTCTATTATGATGTCTGTTGATCGTGATTATTGAATTTTCTTCCGTATTATTCGATCATATCATTAATTACATTGAGAAATCTTTAGATAAATATTTTGTTTCGGTCATTTATACATCTATGCCTTTTCACTTATTAGACTGGTGGTATCTTGATTAGTCCTCATCACTACTTCACCGAGGTTAGTCTTGATACTTACTGGGCACCGCTGTGATGTGCTCATACTATACTTCTGCACATTTTTGTGTGCAGCTTCAGGTTATGGTTGTTGGTAGCTGCGCAGATCGTTGCTGAGGAAACTCAAGGTACCTGCTGCTGCGTTTGCAGGCTTCGGAGTCACCTTCAAGTTTTATTTATATTCAACTTTACTTACTTATTCCTAGACAGTTGTATGTAGATTTGATAAAAAGATTTCGTAGAGCTTATGACTTGTACTTACTTGGTTTTGGGAAATTGTAACTCTGTCGATGGAGGGAAATTGTAACTCTGTCAATGGAGGGAAATTGTATGACTTGTACTTACCTAGTCCCTAAGACTAGGTGCCATCACGATACCCAACGGAGGGAAATTTGGGTCGTGACACTGTAGAAGAAGAAAAATGTACCTTGGAGCAGCAAGTGAGGCTCATGATGGCAGAGTTGGCCATGGAGAAGGCATCCTCTGATCAGGCAGACCAGGATAAGAGCGTCCTAGAGTCCTCATTCGTGGAGCAGCTGTCTCGTGCCTCTGAAGAGGTCAGGAGTTTGAAGGCCTTACTAGACCAAAAGGAGGAGTATTCGGGCGAATTAGTGCAATAGCTTACTCAGACCCAGGAGGATCCCCGTAACTCTTTGGGGAAAGTTCAATTCCTGGAAAGGTCTTTCGCTCCTTTAAGGGCCTCTAATGATGCTGCCGTGACTGAGAGGGATGAACTAAGAGATGAAGTTATGCTATGGTAGAAAGATTACGAAGCTCTTGAAGATAGGGCAGCTGTCGATGTTAGTTGGGCGTATATGAACTCTGGCCTCGACACATTGACTGAAATGAGCCGAGAAGGTTTCAACCTTGATGCTAAAATTGCAAAAATCAAGGAGTCCATTGAGAAGGCTCAACAAGGTCAGAATCTCTCTTCACCTGAAGGTGAGGCTCTTGCTGCTCAAGTCTCTTCGTCCTAAGCCGCTCCTGCTCCTTCTGCCAGTGAAGTCAAGCCCCCTCCTGAAGAAATTTAAGAAGTTGGTTCCTTCCCTTTTTTTATCTTTTGTCTCAACTGGTGGTTACCCCCAGTCCCATCGGGGGTAAACTTGGATCTCTTTAAAGTCCCCAAATGACAACTTAGGGGCACTTCAATGTATAAAAAGTCTATACAGCTAAGTATAAGTTAATACTTAGTTTTTACTTAGCCGTTTTAATATATTAATGCAAGTATGACTTTTGTTTTCCGTTGAGTTTCTGTTTCACTCTTTAAGTGTTTTGCATGCTTTATTTTTAGAGGTTTTTGTTTTACCTCTGAGTTTTGCATATAGAATGCTTTAGATTACTGGTACCTTTTTTAATAGGCACGGTGTCATATAAAATGTGTGCCTTTTTGTAATAGGCATAATTTGTGAAAGAGGGCCCTTTCTGATCGACACTTAATGAAGAAGACGTCTCAACTTCATAAAGGTGTAATAATGCAATAGAGTGATAGGAATTTTTCACATGTTTAAGAATGTTTCCGACGAAAGTTTTTTCGTTTGAAATTTCATAACATTTTACATGTGTTTGATTATCGTCTAAGACTCATGTTGAAACTATTTTCTTTTAACAGATTTGATATACACTTGTATTTCATAACTGTTTTCTGTATGTAACACTTTTTTCGAGATAATACAAGAGGGCAACTGTTTTTCGTTCATAACAAGTTTTATTCAAATTGGGGTTTTCTCCCGTCACTGTTTTTGTTGACAACATTTTTCAATAAGCACGAGGGAAATTCTCTTACATCTGTAACTGTTTTACAGTTTTTTGAACAAGTACAAGGATTTTGATCTTTCATCTGTAACTGTTTTATTTGATAACAATTTTCTACATGAGTACATAGATTTTGTAATTGTTTTAGTTACAACAGTTTTGAATGAGTACAATGGGGATGATCTTTTATCCATAACTATTTTGAATAAGTACAAAGATGTGCATTTCTTCCTCGTACTTAACATTTTGCCTTTTAACCTGAGCATGTTCGAAGGTTTTTTGGATTAGGCTTTGTGTTCGAGTCTTTGGCTCTTTTGATTTTTCTCGTATCACTTGATTTGTTGGGTAGATTTATTTTCAGGCTCGAGCTTTAACTTTTTGATAGTCTTTGCCTTCCATACTGTATAGTCCCCCAAGTGTTTGAGCTTTGAAGAATGAAATCTCGAGCACTTGACTATTCCTTCCTTATGGTCCTTTTCCTGAAAAGCAAAAACATACGGGACTCGAAAGTATATAATTTTTAGATGATGACTGCTTAACCCTTTAAAACGTCCATCAGAAAGTGTAACCCTAGACCGGGAATTCAGTTATTTCCTCGCGTCTTTGCAGGTCTAATATCATCATCTGGTGATGGTTAGCTTTATGCCTATCATCTAAAAAGGTTAGTAAAATTTCAAATGTTCAAAATAAAATCGAACGTGGGATACCTGATCGGGGGTACTTCTTTTCTTTAAAAGTAGTACTTCTTCAAGTGAATGGCATTCCAACTTGTTGGTAGGATTCTGCCGTCCATAGCTTCAAACTCATAGCGCCCTTCCCAGCTATGCCTCGTATTTTGTAGGGTTCTTCCCAGTTTGGATTTAGCTTTCTTGCGCCTGCTTCTTTAGTTGATTGAAAGACTTTCTTGAGGATGAAGTCCCCAATCTTGAAGTACCTGAGATGAGCTTTACGGTTGTAATAACGCTCTATGATTTGTTTTTGAGCTTCCATCAGTATCAGTGCTGCTTCTCTCCGTGGTTCGAGCAGGTCCATATTGGTCCTCAATTCATCGTCGTTTGCTTCCTCCATGGCTGTTGTAAACCTTATGCTTGGTTCTCCAATCACCACAGTTATTAAGGATTTTGAGACATAGACAAGTGCGAACGGAGTTTCTCCCGTGGCTATTTTTGAAGTTGTTCTGTATGCCCATAGTACCGCTGGTAACTCATCAGGCCAGTTTCCTTTCGCTTTATCTAGCTGCTTCTTTAGATTTCTGATGATGACCTTATTCGTTGACTCAACTTGACCATTAGCCACGGGGTGGTATGGCATTGAAGTGATCCGTTTGATTTGCCAGCTTTCGAAGAATTCTGTGATTTGCGAGCCTATGAATTGTGGGCCATTATCACACACGATCTCCTTTGGTATCCCAAATCGGCATATTATGTTTCGCCAAAAGAAGCTTTTAACTTCCTTTTCTCGTACCTGTTTGAACGCTTCTGACTCTACCTATTTTGTAAAATAGTCGGTTAGCATGAGCAAAAATCGTACATGTCCTTTAGCTGTGGGAAGAGGTCCCACTATTTCCATACCACATTTCATGAAGGGCCATGGGGATATTATTGGATGCAATAATTCCGCTGGTCGATGCATGTTATTGGAAAACCTTTGGCACCTATCGCATTTGGAAACTTGGCCTCTTCTTCCATCTTAGGCCAATAGTATCCAACTCTGATTAGGGTTTTCACTAAGGATCTTGCCCCTGAGTGATTTTCACAGTGTCCTTCATGGGACTTCTTTCAGCACAAACTCCGTTTGGTTAGGTCCGAGGAATTTTGCTAGGGGCCTTCCGAACATCTTGCGATATAATGAATTGCGAATGAGGCAGCACCGTGCAGCTTTACGGCGAAGTGCTTGAGATGTTTTCTTGTCTTCACGTACGAAGCCATTCTGCAAAAGATTTAGGATTTCATTTCTCCAATTACAGGTTAAATTGTTGACATTACCTCATTTATATCCTGGTCGATCGCTGAATGGAATAGATGAACGACAATTGCATTGTCTTTGTTTGTTACTTTCGTGACTGCTGCGAGGTTAGCTAATGCATCTGCGTCAGTAGTTTCCTCTCTAGGTATTTGTACTACCTTCCATGTTTTGAATTGTCTCACGAGCTCTCGTGCCTTTCCGAAATATTGTAGCATCCGAGCCTCTCGAGCGATGTAAGTCCCCTGCAACTGATTTACTACCAGTTGGGAATCGCTTTTGATTACAATTTTCTCGATTGAAAGCTCTCGTGCGAGTTCTAATCCTGCAATAACAGCTTCGTACTCTGCTTCATTGTTATTTATAGGATAACATTTGTTAGCCTGTCGTGTCTTTTCACCCGTGGGTGATATTAAGACTATGCCTAAGCCGACACCTTTTATATTGGAAGAACCGTCGGTAAATAGGGAGCACCGTTGAAGAGTTGTAACTCTTTTTCCACTTCAGGTACAATGCTATTACTAAAGTCAATGACAAAATCAGCTAAGATTTGAGACTTGATTGCAGTCCTAGGCTAATATATTATTTCATGCTCACTTAATTCTATGGCCCACTTGGCTAATCTTCCTGATAGCTCTTGTTTATGCAGTATGTTTCTTAATGGATACGAGGTCACAACTGTGATTGGATGACATTGAAAGTATGGTCTTAATTTTCTAGATGCCTTGATTAGAGCTAAGGCTGACTTTTCTAGATGTGGATATGTAGCATCTAGTAATGTCTTGCTTACATAATAAATAGGAGATTGTTTACCTTTATTCTCCCTTACTAATACTGCACTTACAACAATTTCCGAGATGGCAAGGTAGACATATAGCCTCTCCCCCTCCTTTGGCTTTGACAGCAACGGAGGTTTTGATAGATAAGCCTTTAGGTCTTTGAGAGCCTGTTGACAGTCTTCAGTCCATTCGAACCGATTTTTCCTTTTGAGAACTGCAAAGAATTTAAAACTTTTCTCGGAAGATTTGGAAATAAATCTTCCTAAAGCTGCAATTCTTCCCGTTAGCCTTTGAAATTCTTTTTTGTTTATAAGTACATCTAGTATTTCTTCTATAGCCTTAATTTGATCAAGATTTGCCTCTATTCCCCTGTTTGATACAAGGAAACCCAAGAATTTACCTGATTCCACACCAAAATCGCATTTTTCTGGATTAAACTTCATATTATACCTGCGTAATATGTCAAAGGTAATAGAGAGGTGCTGCAAAAAGGTCTTCCGCTCGTGTTGATTTTACCAGCATGTCATCAATGTAAACTTCCATAGTTTTTCCTAGATGTTCCTGGAACATCTTGATCACTAGCCTTTGATATGTGGCTCCAGCGTTTTACAAGCCAAAAGGCATGACTTTATAACAATAAGTCCCCCTGTTTGTAATAAAGGAGGTTTTTTCCTCGTCTGAGGGATCCATTTTAATCTTATTATAACCAGAATACGCATCTAGAAAGAATAACAATTCATGACCTGCGGTGGTATCAATCATTTGATCTATATGTGGTAATGGGAATGAATCTTTGGGGCATGCTTTATTTAAGTCAGTATAATCTACGCATCTTTTTAGGTACTACCACAATGTTAGCTAGCCAGTTAGGGTATGTTACCTCTCGTATCGAACCAATCTTCAAGAGTTTCTGTACCTCTTCGTCAATCACTTGGTTCTTGAATGGTCCTTGCTTTTTTTTCTTCTCTTCGACCGGGGATCAGCCTCGTGCCTATATACACTTTCTGTTCAGGCTTTTGTTCAGACAATGGAACAACTTCGAGCTCTTCCGTAGTTGTTTTGATGTGCTCGTCTTCCTCCGGTTCATGAATGACGTCCGGTCTGGAATCTACATCTGTGTGGTCCAATGCACCTTCCGTGGTAACTTGATTCACCTTCTCGTGAGTATTCTCTTTCGTACCTGTTTCAGCAATAATACCTTCTGTACCTATTTGGGTAGTAATTTATTCCATGCATGTTTGGGCAGTGTTACCTGCTTGGGAGATTCCCTTATCTTTTGATTCTCCCACCTCTACTTTTTTGTTGTAGTGTACCATGGAATTTATATTTCTCGCGGTTTGCTGATCGCCTCTAATTTTCTGAATTCCCCCATTCAGAACAGAATTTAATTACCTGATGCAAGGTGGATGGTATTGCTTTCATGTCGTGGATCAATGGCCTTTNACTCTTAGCAAAATGATATTGACTAAACTACCTAGATCAATCAACACTCTTTTTACGTTAGTTTCATGAATAAGTAAAGATATTACCAGAGCATCATTGTGAGAGAGCATTAATCCACTGATATCTGCATTATCGAAGGTTATATCGTCTGCTTCCAGATTTTCACGAACCCATTTTCCGTGTGTAATTATGAACTTCGTGGACGTTTTGCAGACCGCTTCGTTTACTTCTTCACCTCCGTGTATCACGTTCACGGTTTGTTTTGGAGATGGAGGTTTTGGGGGCTCCTGCTTGTTCTTCATGTATGCCTGTTTACCTTTTTCACTAAACAATTCTGATCTTCTGTCTAATTCTGAATGTCTGGATCTGGTATAATCTTCCTCTTTCGGATGAGCAACAGTGTCTTCTTCTATTCTAAGTTTAGTACTATACCTGTTATAAACATCATTCCACGTTGTAGCTGGGAACTCTCTCAAGCTTTCCTTGAGTCTTCTCGTGGCTTCTGAGCTTTTATCATTTAGATTACTTGCGAATGCCATGGCTGCCTAATTATCAGGCACCCAATGGTAGTTGCATTCTTTCTCGTTGAAACCTGTCTACAAATTCACGAAGTAGTTTCGTGTCTCCTTGTTTTATTTTAAAGATGTCCTCCATCCTTTTCTCGACTTTTTGCGCACCAGAGTGTGTCTTTATGAAAGAATCTGCAAGCTCAGCAAAAGAATCAATATAGTTTTCAGGGAGAAGAGAATACCAGGTTAGCGCCCCTTTGGTAAGTGTTTCTCCAATTTTTTTAAATAGGACCGACTCAATTTCTTTTTTTGTTAAGTCGTTGCCCTACACTCCTGTGGAAAAAGTAGTTACATGGTCGCGTGGGTCGGTTGTCCCGTCATATTTAGGTACGTCAGGCATTTTAAACTTCTTTGGAATGGGTACGGGTGCTGCGCTTGGTTTCCAAGGTTGTTGAGAATATCTATCAACGTCAATGCCTTTGATAACATGTGGCACTCCAAGAATTTGTTCGATTCGATCGTTTTGTTCCTTCACATGTTTCTGCAAAGTTAGTAATAAAGTCTGTAATTCATAGTTATTAGATATACCTGGTCTTGCTTAGAGAGATTCATTAGGAGTATCTCCCCTTCCTGAGTTTGCCAACTCAGATTGAGGATTTTCCATGGTGATGGTATTATTGGGGGATGGTGTCAGTGGTGTAGTTAACACTGCCGGTAATCCCCTCGCAAATTCTTGCAAAAATTGGCTCACATACTCTGCAATCATTTGCTTTATCCGATCTTGTTCCATCGTTTAATCATTATTATCATTGTTATTATTGGATTTTTCTGGGGATTGTTTCCTTGAACCACTTGGAGTTCCTAAAGGCGATGGAACTGGGGTTCCATTCCTTTGCTAGTTGTTGTCGTTGGAGTTCGACATAGTTCAGAGGATATCACTTGAAAAGCAAACAAAGATTATCAGATTTTCGGTAACGGAACCAATTTGTTTAACCAAAGAATTGGATTCGTTTCCCAAAGCTATTTTAAGAAGAACACGGGTTTCTGATAACCAAAGAATAAGATTATAATTGTAGGCAAACTTGTAAATGGAAAGCAGTAAGATGAAAAAAGTAAGTATATTGCAATGGTAGTTCGGATGATCCTTTTACAGGTATATTTTACTCCCTTATATAGGGAATTTCCTAATATAACGTCTTCCTTTTTCAGTGATTTAGCATTAATGACTTATTATGACATTAATGTAATGTTACAATGAGTAACCGTAACTGTTGCGTGAATGTTGTGTAACGTGTGGATCCCTAATTGAAGATCTCCGAATCCGCCCTTTGTTCTGCCCAGATACATTTTGACCGTGTCTCTTCATATTCTCAATTAGGTTGAGACTTCCGTAGCTAATGAACCCGTGAGTGTGATTTTCCATGCCTCTTTGCCCCATACCTCTTCATAGAGTCCTGTCTAGCTGTCGTGTCTTCATTTCTCCACGTAGACTGTTGAGTCATCAAGATTTATTACACGTGTGAAGCTCTTTTTTACCAATACACCGTTATCCTTAGATTTGTTAAGATAGTCATTGAAATTGCAGTAGTTACATATAGGGTTACACCAATAGTTTGCTTTGGAGTGTTGTATTAAAGTATTTTAAATAATGTGGTCACTATGGAATTAACAATTTTATTATGTTTTTTTAGATATTGGAGCCAATTGTTAAGGACACATTTTTATGGTAGATTTAGCAAGTTTTCAAGTTAACATGTGAGAGGGAAAAAACTTTTTCCGACTATTTTTTTGTATTGCACCAAGTTAATATATGTCTGACTATTATTAATATCCCCTTTCTTTTTAATTTTTTCTTTACTACATATCATAAGATTTTATCAAAAGAATTCTCCTAATAGATGGACTGTTCATTAACGGATAATGTCACGACCCAAATTCTCCTCCGTTGGGTATCTTGATGGCACCTAGTCTTAAAGAATAGGTAAGACTAATATATACTGAATAACAATAGTTAAACAGCGTCTAAAAACTTTAGAAATTGAATTCTCTATAAACTTACATTCCCAAAACCGGTAGTACAAGCCATAAGCCTTTCTAGGAGTAGTTATACATAATAAATACATCTTTTTTTTTGAACGCAACACATGGATATATTATATTACTTAGAACAGAATAAAACTACATAGGCATAATAGATGTTTTAGGGCATTTCTGTTTCCCATTGTTTCCAAATAGTTACAAACATTAGTAGAAATACTCCTAAAACTATTATAAACTCCATGCTTGTTCTTGATCACTTCTTGTTCGACAAAAAATGGTGGACATGCATGGTAATAACACTTTGTTGATGGTGGGATCTTGATATCTTGCTTGGCCAGTATATGTGCCACCTCGTTTCCTTCCGTGAAATTATGTTTCAGGTATGGGAGCTTCAGTTGGTGAATTAACCATCTGCATTCAGAGACAATATTAGAGAAGTTACAGCTATCCTCATATATAAGTTTGATGACATCCGTACAGTCAGTTTCAATTTCCAGGTTTAGGAAGTTCATTTCTTTTGCAATCTTTAGTCCTTCTAGTAATGCCATCAACTCTGCATCTATAGGAGAAATTACTTGGCTTGCTTTGTGGTATCCCACAATCCAATCCCCATTACTATTTCGGAATGCTCCACCAAGCCCATCTGCATTATTGTTACAAGAAAAAGCACCATCACAATTTAATTTTATCATACCTTTAGGAGATTTGTTCCAACTAATCTTGATTGTGATAGTTCTTTTCAAGAAAGGATTTTTTTTTCTATGAAAAAATTGAACTCCCAAGATGGATGGATAATTTTCCCTATTTCCAGATAGTTGTTAAGATTGTTGATATTATTATTATTTCTGTTCTTCCATAGTTCCCATATGGAGAAGAAAAATAGGGTATTCCACTTTATATGGAGGTTACAGTTTTAAATAAAGATATCCCTCAACTTTATTAGCCAATTTGTGTCAGTAATAATATTTATGGAGGGAAGGCCCATTTTTTTCCAGAGACGATTGGAGATTGGACAATTAATAAAAATGTGTTGGATGTCCTCTACCCCAGATTTGCAAATGGTACAGGTAGAATCAATATTGATACCTATTTTGGCTAGATAGGCTCGGCAAGGAATACGATTGTGCATGCATTGCCAAAGGAAGAACTTTATTTTATTTGGCAAGGGAGGTTCCAAATCCACTCAAAAGATTTGGAAGTTTGATTATCTTCAGAAAAGAGTTTATAGCAAGATTTGGTGGAAAAAAGACCATTTGAGTTGAGGCACCAGCTAGTTTTATCAATATTTGATCCCTCACTAGGGACGGGGGTAATGGTAAGATTTTTAAGGATGTCACTGGGAAAATCAAAGGAAATATCTTTTGTATTCAATTTCTTGTTATTGATGAGGCTTCCTATGGTAAGAGTTAGTTCGTTCCTACTTAGAGGCTCTTCTATTGAGCTTCTAAGGGATTTTGAGTTGTAAATCCAATTGGTATACCAAATGTTAATCATAGAGTTATTAGTTGGATGCCAAATAATACCCTTGTTGTACACTTCCCATCCTTTTAGGATAGATTTCCAGATGAAAGAGGTGCTAGTGACAGCTTTTTTTGTGGCATATTTGGCCATAATCAGGTGGCACCAGGGAGTGCTTGGGTTTTTAATAGTCTCCAAGCAAGACTTGAGAGTAGAACTAAATTTTTAGCTTTAGTAGGCCGAAGACCCGTAGAACTAAATTTTTAGCTTTAGTAGGCCGAAGACCCAACACTCGCTCATCTTTATCCTTAGTAACCTTTTGCCAGCTAATAAGGTGAAGTTTTTTAGTTGTGCTAGTGGATCCCCAGATAAAGTCCCTTTCGATTTTATCTATCTTCTTTAAGATTTTAGGGGGGGAGAAGTGTGTATTGAATAGAGTGAGTAGGAATTGCACTTAAGGCACTTGAAGCTAGAGTAGTCCTACCTTCAATGTTTATGAAAGAGCATTTCCAGTGGGACAACTTGCTTTGCATTTTATCTATGATAAATTGGAAGTCCTTAGTGGTGGGAGAGTGATTGAGTATTAGAAAGCCAAGGTACTTACCAAGTTCATTGGTGGATTTTATACCAAAGAGGATTGTTAGAAATAACTTGAAGTCCTGGGGAAAATAATTAGGCAGGACAATTTTTGATTTAGAAGTGTTTATGGCTAGCCCAGATTCATTACAAAAAAATCCATACATGATTTTATGCAATGACCTGTTTTTTTGTTTACTTTTCCCATTAGAGTTATATCATCAACAAAAAGAATATGGGAAAATGAGGGGCCTTTTTTTCCAAAATAGATTGGATCCCATCTTAAAGTGTCTACTTGGTGGTTTATTAATCTAGATAAGAGTTCAAGGAAAAGTATGAATATATAGGGAGATATGGGATCACCCTGACGAATACCTCTGTTGGGTTGGAAATAATTTATTCTAGCACCATTCACTAGGATTCCCATAGAGCTAGTACTTATGCAATGCATGATAAGACGAGATAAATTAGGAGGAAATTGGAAATATATAAGGGTCTTATATACAAAAGACCATTCCTGTTTATCAAAAGCCTTCTCCAAATCTAATTTGATTATCATAAAAAAGTTGGATTTTTTTTCTACGAAGGTTGTTCATAATTTCCTGGACGATAATGGCATTATCATATGCTCTTCTATTCTTAATAAAGCTAGATTGCATAGGACTAATGAGGTGAGGGGGAAAGGGTTTTATCCTATTTGTAATAATCTTAGTAATTATCTTATAGGAGATATTACAAAGACCAATAGGTCGAATGTTTTTAAAGTTATATGCGTTGGGAAACTTAGGAATGAGACAAATAAATGTATCATTGGTTCCACTAGGCAGAGATTGGATTTTGAAAACCTTGTGACAGAAGTTTATTATGGAGTCACCAATGATATGCCAATACTTCTGATAAAAAAAGGATGAATGCCATCCAGGCCTGGAGCCTTAAAATGTTTAAAGGAAAATATAGCCTTGGTGATTTTCGTATTATTTAAAGGGTTATCAAGGCTACTTAGGTCTACCTTATTAAAGCCCGAGGAATTAACTATGATAATGTTGTTAGGGGAGGAAATTTTGGAAGTCTTAAAGGTATCCCTAAAGAAGGAGAGAGTACGGTCTAGAATTTTTTTAGGTTCATAGATCCAGTCCCCTTTTTCACTAGTGAAATACATAATGGCGTTACGACGTTTGCGATTAGAAGCCATGATATGATAGTACTTGCTATATGCCTCACCCTTATTTAACCAATTTATTGTAGATCTTCTTTTCCAGAAGTCATGCTCCATTTTTATAGTGTTATATTCATGTTGTAATTCTGATTCAAGGTATTGTAAGAAATGATTTATTTGGTAATTAGGTGAATATTGGATTCCATTTAGTCTAGCAAGGATCCTTTTTTTCTTTTTGAAAATATCACCAAAATTTTGATTTTTTCAAAAGATGACCTTATCTCTAAAGATATTTTGAGCACTAATAAGGTTATTATTTGACCAACAATGTTTAAATAAGTTAATAAAGTCCGAATGTCTACACCAAATGATTTCTAGACGGAATGATTTGCTAAAATGATTCACATTTTTGGGGGGGAGATTAAGTAACAAGGGGTTGTGATCGGAATGGGTTTTGGGAAGGTGTATGACCGCTGCTTTAGGAAATATAGATAACCAATCATTGTTAACAAAAATTCTATCTAGCCTCTCCATAATTAAACCCCTAGATTTTTCCTATGATTAGACCAAGTATATTTGCACCCTTTATAACCAAGGTCTAGTATTTGATAATTGTTTATGCTATTCCAAATAGAGTTGCTACGCCTACGGTTAATGGGATTACCCCCCATCTTATCATTTGAACTAAGGATATCGTTAAAGTCCCCCCCCCCCCCAAATACCAAGGACCCTTATAACTAGTACTAATATTTTCTATATTGTTCCATAACTCACGCCTTTTATCAATCTTAGTGCTAGCATAAACAGAGTAAAAAAGTCAAGAAGTATGAGAGGGGAGTACCTCAATAGAGGCATGAATCTCTTGATTTCTCCTAACAAAGTTATGAACCTTAAAAACACTGGAATCCTGGAGAATCACCATGCCTCCAGATTGACCATCACTTGGAACCTCAATCATTTGTGAGAAGGCAAAATCACTAAGGAGGGAGATGTGATTTTCCATTCTTGTTTCCAACAAAGTAACCATACATGGCCTATGCATATCTATCGTTTCTCTAAAATTTACCCTGAAGTTCTCATTGTTACCTCCACGGATGTTCCATATAATAATGTTTGTAGGTCTAAACATCATTGCATGGTTGTTTGTTGGACCACTTGTCCATCTGAGCTTGCAGCACTGGGTTCCTCCTTAGTGAAGGGACTAAAATCATTGCATGGTTCCCCACTGTTGGGTACTGAGGAGGCCTCACATCCATTGAGCACTTGTAAAGTGCTGGAGGGCAGCTGAGCACATATCTCTTCTCTAGTAGATCTATGAAAAGAAACACTTTACCTCGTTGAAACTTGAAAATTCTAGGACTGGTCTGGACCCTAGTAAGTTTATCTCCTTTTCTTCCTCCATTTGAACATTTTCTAGTTCTGGTGCATTGAGTGGGGGCTGAGCATGAGGAGCTGGATGTTGTACTGGTGGTGGAATAGGTTGTGGCATTTGTGGTGGAACATTTGGAGGGTTTTGTCGTTGAGATGGATTTGCATGTGGAGGGTTTTGCATGTGGAGGTTCGGCTGAACTTGTGCATTGTCCACTGGGATGGACCAAGGCATGACGATGGGGTTCATGTTGGTGATTTCTCCCGGCAGGAAGAAGGGGAGTTTGATGTTTTAGAAGTCAATACCACACAAGAAGATAGGTTAATTTGTGTGGTATCCAATTTTTCAAGTGATGTCTCTCTAGAAGAACCTGGTTCTTCTTGGTGTTCCAACTTCTACTGTTGCGGTAAAAACACAAAGATTTTTACGTGGAAAACACCTGACTCAAAAGGTGAAAAAACCACGACCTACTCCTCAGTAGGATTTGCTCAAACTCTTAACTAAAACTCTGAGCCAAACGGACTTACAAGATAAACTCTTTTGTAGTCCTAGGACTAACTCTAATCCCTTCGTAGTAACTAGCCTCTAGCTAATTTCTACAAGCTTCAAGTTAACTCTAACTTGAACAATCTGTACCTATTAAAATTTCTTCTATGAAAGCTGAAACGATACAATATTAAATTGCCTACTACAACCAACTAGAATCAATGACAAACAGATGGAACTGGTTCTTCTAGCTGGTCTGTAGCCTTTGTATCACACAGTAATTCTGCTTGCAAAATCTCTAGAAATTTTTCTTTCAATTCTTGATAAATTTCTTCTTTTGTGCGTTGGTGATTCAAGCAAGAATACTTCAATTATTTATAGAGTCAGTTGTTGAGTTTGTCGTTCAGTTCTGTTACAACTCTTCCTGGGAGAAAGAGTTTGTATTAAACTCAACTTCCTTCCTTCGTTACTGCCCTTGCTGAATTCAACTTCTATTCTCTTATCAATTTGCAACCTTTTCGCATTAGGAGACACTCTCTTTGTTCATTGATACTTCACAATCACATTCATCTCCTATGCATATACGGTTCATATGCCAACGCGTCAGGTCAAGTATGTGTGCTCTGATGGACTTGGTTCAACTGGTCAGCGAGTTGTCAATCTTAAAAACTATGCAGTAACTTGGGTAAAAAAATTCCCCCTTTTTTATGATGACAGACTCTGTGCTTCTCCCTGTATACACTTCAAACACTTTGTATGTTTTTAGGATTTATCATAGAGAAACCAGGCTCATTGTTAGGTTATAAATATCACTTGAAATATAAAAGCACATGTCTTCCCCCTTTTGGCATCATCGAAAAGTTTGCAAAATGATAAACTTACCAGAGTTGTTAACAATTACTCATGGCCATTGAGGCAACTGCAGCTGCAAACATGATTAATCATCATAAGAAACCAATAAATGTAAGCTATCTAAGAAATTGAGACAATTCAATAACAAAACAGAAAAAACTCATTGATTAGGAACGAACATCACACACCATTCCAAAAAACAAAAAATATCCATAACCATGAGCAAGACAGAATAAAACCAACAGAAACACGTCCTGAGCTGGGCACTGAAAGGGGGTTTAGGTNGAAAGCATTTGGTTAAGAACACCCTCGTTCTTTTCCTTCTCTTTTGCTAATTCAGCCCTGAGAGCATCCCGCTCAGCTTCAACCTCAATCAAACGAGATTTCAAACGAAGGATCTCCATATCCTTGATCTCTCTTTTCTGCACCAGAGTTCTGACATTGTTGTTGACAGGCTGCTCTCTAGATGAACCAGGTTCATCTGTAGGAACATTGACTGTATAATCTCAAGTCAGCAAAGTATCCTTCCCAAAATAGTCCTTGGCAGTAGCCATCTCATCCTTTTTCACAGGAACATCAAAATGAGCAAGCACAACTGTCAGAATAAATCCATATGGGATTGCATGTGCTTTTGTTCCATTCACAACTCTGTCTACGAGTTGGATGATGACGGCTGGCCAGTTGATCTACTTTCCCCTATACAAACAATCCATCAAGGTCATATCCATATAGTTGGCTATGTGCCTTCGTTCTTGTCTTGGCAGCAAGAACTTGATGACAAACTC
>ML398421.1:19805-63263 GCA_005239525.1 Nicotiana knightiana | reverse complement strand
TAATAATAATAATAATAATAATAATAATAATAATAATAATAATAATAATAATAATAACAATAGAAGTATAAGGAAATGACGATAAAATAATCCTTACACTAAACAATTCCAATGGTTAGAACGACTAATAATTGAGAAATAATGGGTCTCTACCACCAAGCACCACATTTAACGACATGGCACGATATAAATTAATTTTACCAATTGTCTCGTCGCTTGAGAAATAGAAAATTTTCCACCTAATTGGGAATCAAGCTTATGATCGCGAACGGTGAGAATGATAGGTTGATGATCAAACCGAACTCTAACTTCTTCGCTATGCACTTCTCGGTTTCATGTGAGGAATGTTATTTGCCTTATTATTCCTTTCAAATTGTAAATGGTGTGACTTTTGTTCCTCCTCCTCGTAATCTCTTTTGAATCGTGTAGTTCAATTTCCATATCACCACATTGGTCTGATGTTGAGAAATGCTTGGAATATGATGTCATAATCTTTCAATAACTCCAACTATCTCCTCTGTCCCTGATTGAGATTCTTTTGCTTGAATAAATACCGAAGACTGCAAGGGTCTGTGAAAACCTCACCCCGCACACCATAGAGATAGTGCATCCAAATCTTTGATGCATAAACATTGGTTGTCAAACCTTCGAGATTCAATTCTTCCCGGAATTTTGGTATCCTTTATTTTTCCCGGACTAGAATCAAGTTCAACCATATTTTTAATTACACCGGCTGACTCTAAGTCCTCATTTTCTTGGTATCACAAATACTCATGGAGCCGGTTAGCGAATGTTCAATTCTTGAATTTCCACAGGTAAAATTCACATTTCCCTTGGAATGGAATCTTCATGACCTTCTTTCACATTTTCAAATGATGGATATCATGAACCTCAATCCACAATTTCTAAGCGATCATCCAATATTCTCCAACGGGTAAATAGCATTCCCTCTTCGTTATTGTTTTCCAAAAATAAAGGATTTTTTTCTCAATGTGGGTGCAGTAGAGAGATTAGCCATTGAGGCAACTACTTGGGAGTCCGAGACGAATAGGTGGAGTAGTCAACTCCAAAATTTAATTACCAAACCAAATATTTTCTATGTTCGTTCGAGGACGAACATTTGTTTAAGAGGGGGAGATTGTGATGACCCAAAGGGTCATCTTATTAATTAAGACTCCATTCAAGGCTCCTAGACCTTCAAAATACTAATTTTAATTTTCTCAATTTACGTGCGCAGTCCGGGCGTGAAACCAGAAAGCTTTTATGTGAAAATACGAGAAAATATAAATTTCTAGAGTTAAAATTTGGTTTTAGTTGACTTTGGTCAATATTTTGAGTAAACAGACCCGGATATGTGTTCCGGCAATCTCGGGAGGTCTGCAGTAAAATATGGGACTTGGACGTATGCCAGGAATTGAAGTCCGAGGTCCCTAGCCTTAGAAAATAATTTTTGAGGAAAATTGTTCTGCTGGTTAATTCAAGAAATAAAGAAATAAAATAATATGTGAAATTTATGATATCGGGCCCGTATTTTTGGTTCCTTAGCCCGGGACAAGTTTCCTATGATATCTAAATCCTATCTGTGAAATTTGATGAGAATCGGAATTTATTTGATGTGATTTGGACGTTCGGTTGAGAAGTTAGAAAATTTAAGTGTTCTTGAGAAAATTATGAATTTTGAGGTTAAATTTATAGTTTTTGATGTTATTGTGATGATTTGATCGCACGATCATGTCCGTATGATTTCTTTAGACTTGCGTGCATGTTTAGTTTGGAGCCTCGAGGGCTTGGGTGAGTTTCAGATAGGTTTAGGCTATGTTGCGCTTGTTTTTTATGCTTCATCGTCGTTTCTTCAAGCATAAAATGACACCACACCAAGAAAATGAACACCAAATTAAGTTTTTATTGAACCATTAGATCCGTATCATAATTTCGGAGTCATAGGAAAAAGAATCATCAAATTTGGACATCGTATGAAGAAGTTATGCCCATTTAGTGATGGAAAAATAATGTTGGTGCTGGATGTCGCAAATGCGAACTCCGATTCGCAAATGCGACATCCACAGCCTATTAAATGAGCTTTTTGACGGGATTTTCACTCATTCTTCAATTCTCTCAAAATCTAAACCTCCATAGGTGATTTTTCAAAGACCCAAACTTCTCCAAATCATTGGTAAGTGATCTTTAACTAATTCATTTCATTCCTTAACAACTTTTAACAAGATTTCAACCAAAAATCTAGAGTTTTCATGCAAAAATTGGGATTTTGGGTAGAACTTAGGAATTTCAAAATTTGGAGAATTGGACCTCGAATTGAGGTCGGATTCCAAAACCAATTGCATATCCAGGCTCGGGGTATAATGGGTAAACGGGTTTTGGTCCGAACCTCGAGTTTAGACCAAGTGGGTCCAGGGTCGATTTTTGAAATTGAATAGGAAAACTTAGGAAAAACCATTGTTTTTCAGTAAAGATGATTCCTTTAGGCTATGATTGATAACATTGAACCAATAGTGATTAGATTCGAGCGGATTAGAAGCAAATTCTAAAGGAAAGGCAGTGCAAGAACAGTGAATTGCTTATGAGATCGAGGTAAGTGTTTGGTCTAACTTTGACTTGAGGGAATAGGAATCTCCACTTGTTTGCTATGTGAAATGCATGTGTGTGGTGTATAGGTGAGGTGACGAGTATCTATACACCACCCAATTTTCCTGTTAAGCATGATCTATTTTCCATTCCCAACTTAATTGGTTCTTGTCTTAATTGTTCTATGACTATTTGGCTTTGTTACCTTATTGTTAAACATTGTGGTGGTTATTTTGTAAAGGGTGTTGGTTGTTTATTTGGTTCCCTTGTGGTACAAATGATTGAGCAGTTTGGTGTTGTTTTTACGAAGCATATACATATATATAGATGTTCCAGTTGGTTTCATTGTTGATAATATTGGGGAAGTGACGAGGAATGCAGTTTAACTATTTTATGATTGTTGAGGTTTACGTGATTGTTTGGTTTCAATTGATTGTTGCCAATTGTTGTGGCGAGTGTATTAAAAGTGTTGGTTGTTCATTTGAGTTTATCATGGTACATATGACTGAGCTGGGTTGACAGCGTCACGGTGTTTACATATATTCTGGTTGGTTTTATGGTGAAATGATAATGGTTAAAGCTTATGAGCTATACGGTTTTCGATTTGAAATTGTGGAAATATAGATATTGTGAAAGGCTTGGCCTGAATTGTGAAAGTTTTCATGAATTAAAATAAGGTTATGATATGTCTGGTGGGAGCGGGTTGCACGCCACAACAAAGGTGTGATAAGGGTGGACAGGTGGGATCGGGCTGCACGCCGCAACAGGAGCGATAAAGGAGGAGCAATAAGGGAGGACAGGTAGGAGCGGGTTGCACGCTGCAACAAGGAGCAATAAGGGAGGACACTTATGTTTTACTGGATTTCAAAAATGTTTTACTTGTATTTGAAACTCAAGGATTTGAGACTTACAGATTTGAAAAGCTTAAATGTTTATTTTACTATTTTGTTTTTAGAAAAACAAAGATTTGACACTTACTATTTTATATTACTATTTTTCATATTTTGGCACTACTTTTATTCAAAGTTAAAGTTTGACAAATTGGAAATTATTGAGAATTGGTTATAGCTGAGACCTGAAAAGGGGGGCTGAGTTATTTCATTATTGTTGTAGTATTTGAATTTATGTGTTTAGATTTCCTTCTTGTTTTATATTTATTGTCTCAGTTATATTTTTCTTGTTCGTGTAGAATTGTTTTATTGTGTTATTGTATATATAATTGTCACAGGTTATATGTTGTTAATGTCTCACCGTAGCCTCATCACTACTTCGTCGAGGTTAGGCTCGGCACTTACTCAGTACATGGGGTCGGTTGCACTGATACTACACTCTGCACTCTTTTGTGCAGTTCTAGGTACTGGTCTGAGTTAGGAGATTTAGTAGCTGACGTCATTGCTCGGAGACACGAGGTAGTTATGCTAGAGTCCGCATATTCCTAGAGTCTTCACTTATTTTCGGACATTGTTTTATTTCTCTCAAAACAAACAGACTATTCCTTCAGTCCATTATTTGTAGCATTCATAGAAGTTTGTGAATTGTGACACCAGACCATGGGTAGTTATGTAATTAGCATTAATTTGTGGTTCGTGTCTTATTTGGAATATTTTTCCCGATTGTATTTATTGAAAAGTATTAGATTTCGTGTTTTGTTTGGATTTGTTTATTCATGTTTAAATAAAGTGGAAGGTAATGATTAAAATAAGTTCTAACATTGGCTTGCCTAGCAATTGTGGTGTTAGGCGCCGTCATGGTCCCGAGGGTTGGGAATTTGGATCGTGACAGTGGACCGCAGGTGCGAAATGTCTGGACAGAAATTATATAAAGTGGACTTAGCGAGTTTTGGTCTTCTTTTCACCATTTTTCATACGGGCTTCAAGCTTTTGGAGGGTTTTTGAAGAGGGAGACCATAGTTCTTCATTGAGGTAAGGTTTTTGGACTTTATAACTCGATTATATGTGATTAAAGATCTAATTAGTGGTGATAATTTGGGGAAAATCAGTGTAAAAGGGGGGTAATTAGGGCTTGGGATTAAGAGACCTTCTAATGGGGATTTGAGTGGTCATTTGGACTCCGATTTCACTGTTCTTTATATGTATAGACTCGTGGGAGGATGAGGATCATTTTGGTATAAATTTTATCGAGTTTTGAGACGTGGGCCCGGAGGTCGCGTTTGGCCAATTTCGGGAATTGTGCCTAATTATGATATATTCGATTGGGTTTCATCTCCCTAGCTTATTTTGATGTGATAAATCTGATTTTGATAGACTCGGAGCATTTGGGAGTCGATTCGAGGGGCAAGAGTATTGCAGAGTAGCTTTTTGGACTATTTTGAGTAAGTAACAATTGTAGCTCTAAACCTAAGGGTATGAAATCCCGGTATTCTACATTGTTTTGATAAATGAGGCAACACACATGCTAGGTGACGAGCGTGTGGGCGTGCACCTATAGGGATTGTGACTTGGTCCGTTCCGTAGCGACTATTAAGTCGCGTATTTGATTTGAAGTCTTACGATATCCTGTATTTTAGCACTTATTACTTGTTTATGGGTGGTAAGCCATGTTTGGGGACTTGTGCCAACCTGCTTAGACTTTCAGAAGTACTTTTGCACTACTCTCACACTATCCTGGTAGAACATTTTCGAACTCAGTCATGTTTTCTACTTATTGTTATTTTCACTGTTATTACACTATTTTGAAACCCTGAGAGGTATTTTGGGGCTGAGTCCCTTGAGTTGAGATGAGATGCCCGAGTGGCTTGTGAGGATGACTGAGTGAGGCCGACAGCCAAATATGTGACGATAGTTACGGATCAGACTATACACAGCAGCACATATATTATATATTATAGGGATCGGGCTGCAAGCCGCAACAATATATATTATATATGGATCAGGATACACGCCGTAGCATACATATGTGTATATATATATACACATATGTATATACACATATATATATATATATATATATATGGATCGAGCTACACGCCGTAACATATATATTATATATTATATATGGATCGGGCTACACGCCGTAGCATATATATATATATATATATATATATATATATATATATGTATATATGTATATATATATGTATATATATATATATGGATCGGGCTGCACACTGCAGCAACATAGTGCTTGGGTTGTAGGAGCCCCTCCGGAGCCTGTACACCCTCAGTGAGCATAGTCGACTATTATATGAATTGGGCTGTATGCCGCAGCGTATTATATATGGATCGAGATGCGTGCCGCAACAATATATGTATATATATATGTATTGGATCGGGCTGCACGCCGCAACAATTGAGTGAATATCTGGTACTTGCTGAGTGAGAGTGCTTAGTGAGAGCATGGCATACTAATAGTAGAGATATGAGAGACTGAGATACCTTGACAGGAGTGATATTGGGCCTGAAAGGAGGATTCATTGTGAATTTTATTGTTTTCTCACTCTTCTTACACTGAGTTTTCCTAACAAAAATCGAACTGTTGTTTCTACAAAATATGATTTATAGATGCTCGTGATTGCACTCAAGTTTTTAGTTACTTTGGTTACTTACGGAGTTGGCGTACACACGTTACTCCCTGCACCACTATGTGCAGATCCAGGTACCGGACCGTCTCACTAGTGTCTCCTAACGTTCTTGGAGTTTTGCTCGAGGATCGAGGTAGCTGCTCAGCGTCCACAGCTGACCTCTTTTCCTTCCTATTCCTATACTCTGATGTTTTTTTGATTGTATTAGTGACAGAGTTGTATTTTGATACGTTTTATTATCATCTTAGATGCTCATGACAGTTGACTACCGAGGTCTGGGGGCGGTTTTGACTGTTTTTTTTAGTATTATTTCTGTTGAGATCATCTAAAAAGTGGATCCTTATCAGTTATGAGTTTTTATTTATATAAAATAGACAAAGGTTGTTTTCACTTTGTTAAAGGGCTAGCCTAATTTCACGTTAGGCGCCATCACGGCCTTTAGTGATTTGGGGTCGTGACAAGGTGGTATCAAAGCTCTAAGTTACCTAGGACTCAACGGTCATGAGCAGGTTTAGTAGAGTCTTGCGGATCGGTACAAAGACATTTGTACTTATCTTCGAGAGGCTACAGAACTCTTAGGGAACATCTCATCTTCTTGAAATTTTGTCGTGCCATTCGATTGATTCTGGAAATCTAAACTCTTGTTGTTTCATTCTCTCACAGGTGGTGAGGACACGCGCTACTGATCAGGGTGACCAGACACCTGCTAGACTACTGAGAGGTCGAGGCCGCGGTCGACGTCGTTGAAGAGGTAGAGGACCAGCCCGCGCAGCAGGTGGGGCAGTACTAGTTGATCCCCCTACTATCCAGGATCAGGTTCCCGCTGCGGGAATTCCAGTGGGTCAGGCTCAGGCACCGGTAGTGCCCATTGTCATTCCGGGTCTTCAGGAGACCCTAGCTCAAATCTTGACAGTATGTACTAGCTTGGTTCAGGCAGTTGTTATGTCTACTACTGCCACTACATCTCAGGCCGGGGGAGGCACTCAAACTCCAGCTGACCGGACACTTGAGCAGGTTGTACAGGTCCCTTAGACACCGGGGGAACTGCCAGCCTAGCCGGTTGCTCCATTTTATGACTACGTGGTTCCAACTAGGCTGAAGTGGTTTAGTAAACATCAGCCTCCGACTTTCAGTGGCGCAGAGGGCGAGGATGCCCATAGTTTTCTGGATAAGTGTCAGAGGATACTTCGTACTGCTGGGATTCTGGAGACCACTGGGGTCTCATTTGCTACATTTCAGTTTTCTAGTGCTGCTTTCACTTGGTGGGAGTCCTTTGAGAGGCGTAGGCCTATTGGTTCAGCACCCCTCACCTGGCAGCAGTTCTCCACTATCTTTTTGGAGAAGTATGTTCCTCAGTCCCACCGGGAGGAGCAGCGTAGGCAGTTCGAGCAGCTGCGTCAGGGGGAGCTATAAGTTACACAATATGAGATGCGATTTTCTAAGTTTGCTCGTCATGCTACTGAGTTAGTCCCTACTGATAGGGAGAGGATCAGGTTGTTTGCTGATGGCCTCACTTACCAGCTCCGTATTTTGATGACTAATGAGAGAGTATCTGGTGCTACCTTCGAGCAGGTTGTTGACATTGCTCGTTATATTGAGTCTGTTCGCCGCCAGGAGCAAGAGGAGAGGGGGCCAAGAGGCCTCGTGGTTCTGGTAGTTTCAGTGGTGCCCCTTCCAGAGGGCAATCCCAGCACAGTAGAGGTCGCCCGGTTATACCATCTCAGCCAGTTCGCCTAGCTTATAGCGGTGCATCATCGGGGCAGGGTCCCCGCAGTTCTCATCCAGGCCTATCATCCTCCAATGCCCTCCCAGCTCAGAGTTCATCTCGAACACCGTCTATTCAAGGTTCCTCGATGTAGGGTTCTTCAAGTGGTTATTCTGGTTCCAGGAGTTCCCTTCGGTCCTCGTCTCCTGCACCGGAGAGTTGTTATCAGTGTGGAGAGTTTGGGCATATGAGCAGACAGTGCCCTTATTTTGTTAGAGGTCCATCTCAGTCTAGGAGCCAGCCTTCGACATCAGCTCCAGTCACTTCACCACCCACCCAGGCAGCCAGTGGTGGTGGTCAGTCAGCTAGAGGCTGCCCTAGAGGGGGAGGTCAAGCAGGTGGAGGACAACCGCGTATCTATGCACTTCCAGCCAGGCCTAATGATATAGCCTCTGATGCTGTGATCACAGGTATTATCTCAGTCTGTAACAGAGATGCTTTAGCTTTATTTGACCCTGGTTCCACATACTCTTATGTTTCGTCATATTTTGCCCACTTTCTGGATATGCCCTGTGAGTCTCTAGTTACGTCTGTTCATGTGTCGACTCCGGTGGGTGATACTATTGTTGTAAACCGTGTGTATCAGTCATGTGTGGTATCTATTAGGGGTCTGGAGACTTGAGTGGATCTATTGTTACTTAGAATGGTTGATTTTGATGTGATACTAGGCATGGATTGGTTATCTCCGTGTCATGCTATTCTTGATTGTCACGCTAAGACTGTGACCTTGGCTATGCCTGGAGTTCCGAGGGTTGAGTGGAGAGGTTCTTCTTGGTATGTGCCTACCAGGGTGATTTTTCGGACGTGTTACCTGCAGACCTGACAGTGACATTGATTTTGGTATTGATTTGGTGCTAGGCACTCAGCCTATTTCTACTCCACATTACCGTATGGCACCAGCGGAGTTAAAGGAATTGAAAGAACAGCTTCAGGAACTCCTAGATAAGGGGTTCATTCGTCCTAGTGTGTCACCTTGGGGTGCACCGGTGTTGTTTGTGAAGAAGAAGGATGGTTCTATGTGCATGTGTATTGACTATCGACAGCTGAACAAGGTTACAGTGAAGAACCGGTATCTTTTTCCTCGTATTGATGATTTGTTTGACCAGCTTCAGGGAGCCAGAGTGTTCTCTAAGATTGATTTGAGATCCAGGTATCATCAGCTGAAGATAAGGGTTCTGACATCCTGAAGACTGCTTTCAGGACCAAATATGGCCACTATGAGTTTCATGTTATGTAATTTGGGCTGACCAATGCCCCAGCAGCCTTTATGCACCTGATGCATAACATGTTTTGGTCTTATCTTGATTCCTTTTTCATAGTGTTCATTGATGACATCCTAGTATATTCTTGTTGCCAGGAGGAACATGCTCAGCATTTGAGGGTTGTGTTGCAGAGATTGAGAGAGGAGAAGCTTTATGAAAAGTTCTCCAAGTGTGAGTTTTGGCTTGGTTCAGTAGCTTTCATGGGGAACGTGGTGTCCGGTGAGGGTATTCAGGTTGATTCGAAGAAGATTGAGGCAGTGCAGAGTTGGCCCAGACCGTCCTCAGCTTCAGAGATTAGGAGTTTCCTTGGTTTGGCGGTATATTACCGTCGCTTTGTGGAGGGGTTCTCTTCTATTACTTCACCCTTGACCAGATTAACCCAGAAGGGTGCTCCATTCAGATGGTCCGATGACTGTGAGGAGAGCTTTCAGAAGCTCAAACTAGCATTGACCACAGCTCCAGTATTGGTTTTTCCTACTGGTTCGGGTTCTTATACAGTCTACTATGATTCTTCTAGAGTTGGCTTGAGAGCGGTATTGATGCAGGACGGTAGGGTAATTGCCTACGCGTCTAGACAGTTGAAGGTGCACGAGAAGAATTATCCAGTGCACGATCTTGAATTAGCTGCCATTGTTCATGCCTTGAAGATTTGGCGCCATTATTTGTATGGAGTGCAGTGTGAGATTTTCACCGAACATCATAATTTGCAGTATCTGCTAAAGCAAAAGGACTTGAATTTGCGTCAGAGAAGATGGTTGGAGCTTCTCAAGGATTATGTCCTCGCCATTTTATATCATCCGGGGAAGGACTTATACTTCGGAGCAGTTAGCTGAGATCTACATCAGGGATATTGTCCGATTGCATGGGGTTCCAATTTCTATCATTTCCGACAGAGGTACTCAGTTCACATCTCAGTTTTGGAGAGCCGTGCAGAGAGGTTTGGGTACTCAGGTAGAGTTGAGCACAACATTTCATCCTCAGACCGACGGGCAGTCGGAGTAGACTATTCAGATTTTGGAGGACATGTTGCGTGCCTGTGTGATTGATTTTGGGGGTTCATGGGACCAGTTTCTGCCACTCGCAGAGTTTGCATATAATAATAGCTATTAGTCCAACATTCAGATGGTTCCTTATGAGGCTTTATATGGTGGGAGGTGTAGATCTCCGATTGGTTGGTTTGAGCTTGGTGAGGCTAGGCTATTGGGCACAGACTTGGTTCAGGATGCGTTGGATAAGGTGAAGTTGATTCAGGAGGCGACTTCGCACGGCGCAGTCTAGGTAGAAAAGTTATGCGGACCGGAAGGTCCGGGATGTGTCTTTCATGGTGGGAGAGAAGGTACTGCTGAGGGTGTCACCCATGAAGGTTGTTATGAGGTTTGGAATGAGGGGAAAGGTGAGTCCCCGGTTCATTGGGCCTTTGAGGTGCTTCAAAAGGTTGGGGAGGTGGCTTATAGACTTGCTTTGCCACCCAGTATGTCGGGTGTTCATACGGTGTTTCATGTTTAGATGCTCCAGAAGTATATTAGTAACCCATCTCATGTTTTATACTTCAGCAGAGTTCAGCTCGAGGGTGATATGTCTTATGAGGTAGAGCTAGTGGCTATTTTGGGTCGTCAGGTCAGAAAGTTGAGGTCTAAGGATATAGCTTCAGTGAAGGTGCAGTGGAGAGGGCAGCTAGTGGAGGAGGCTACTTGGGAGACTGAGCGGGAGATGCAGAGCAGATATCATCACTTGTTTGAGGCCCCAGGTATGTTGTTAGACCCGTTCGAGGACGAACGGTTGTTAAGAGGGGGAGAATGTAACGACCCGGACAGGTGTTCCGTAGAATTTGCATTGTTATTTCTATTTTTTCTTCGTCATGCATTGGTTATACTGTTTAGGATGTGTTGGAGTTGGTTGGTTCGGGTTCGGAATGGTTGTAGTGAGAGTTGAGGCACTTAGTCTCTTAAAGTAGCCTTATAGTTGGAAAAGTCAACTAGGAGTTGATTTATTGGTAAACAACCTCGGAATGCGTATTTTATGGCTCGGGTACCTTCTTTAGGTGATTTGGGACTTAGGGGTGTGTTCGGAAAGTAGTTTGGAGGTCCGGTGTAGATTTAGGCTTGAATTGGCGAAAGTTAGTTTTTGGAGATTTTCGGTCGGCAGTGGAAAATAGGCTATCGGGGTCGGAATGGAATTCCGGAAGTTGGGACAGGTTTTTAGTATCATTTTAGATGTGTGTGCAAAATTTCAGGTCAATCGAATGTGTTTTGGATGGTTTCGGTGTCTTTGGTAGGCTTGAATTCGGAGTGAATTTAGTGTTTTGATGTTATTTTAGGTGTTTCGAGGATGTGACTAAGTCCAGATGATCATTATGACTTGTTGGTATTTTTGGTTGGTGTCCCGAGGGGCTCGAGATTGATTTCGGATGGCTAACGGAGGTTGGAACTTGCAAAATTGCAGCATAACAGCTGCCCGCAGAAGCGGAAAGTGCTCCGCAGGTGCAGATTTTGATAAAGCTCAGGGGAAAGTCGCAGAAGCGGACGTTGGACCGCACCTGTGAAGTCGCAGGTGCGGAAGTGGAGCCGCAGGTGCGAGTTTGGTCTGCTTAATGAAAAGTCGCAGGTGCGGTATATTTGACCGCATGAGCGGTCCGTAGGTGCGAGATGGTGGACCGCAAGTGCGAAATGCCTAGACAAAAAGTATATAAAGTGGACTTAGCGAGTTTTGGTCTTCTTTTCACCATGTTTTATACGGGGTTCAAGCTTTTGGAGGGTTTTTGAAGAGGGAGACCATAGTTATTCATTGAAGTAAGGTTTTTGGGACTTTATAACTCGATTATATGTGATTAAAGACCTAATTAGTGGTGATAATTTGGGGGAAAATTAGTGTAAAAAGGGATAATTAGGGCTTGAGATTAAGAGACCTTCTAATGGGGATTTGAAGGGTCATTTGGACTCCGATTTCCGGTTTCTTGATATGTATAAACTCGTGGGAGGATGAGGATCATTTTGGTGTAAATTTTATCGAGTTCCAAGACGTGGGCCTGGTGGTCGGGTTTGGCCACTTTCGGGAATTGTGCCTAATTAGGATATTTTTCGATTGGGTTTCATCTCCCTAGCATATTTTGATGTGATAAATCTGATTTTGATAGACTCGGAGAATTTGGGAGCCGATTCGAGGGGCAAGAGTATTGGGGAGTAGCTTTTGGACTATTTGGAGGTAAGTAACAATTGTAACTCTAAACCTGAGGGTATGAAACCCTGGTATTTTACATTGTTTTGATAAATGAGGTGACGCACATTCTAGGTGACGAGCGTGTGGGCGTGCACCTATAGGGATTGTGACTTGGTCCGTCCCATAGCGACTATTAAGCCGCGTATTCGATTTGAAACCTTACAATATCCTGTCTTTTAGCACTTATTACTTGTTTATGGGAGGTAAGCCATGTTTGGGGCCTTGTGCCGACCTGCTTAGACTTTCAAAAGTACTTTTGCACTATTCTCGCACTATCCTGATAGAACATTTGCGAACTCAGTCATGTTTTCTTGTGCAGATGTTGGGATGAATTAGAGTTTATTTCGGGCAAGGAATATTATGTATGTATGCTACATTTCATCTTATTGACCCTTGTGCAGATGTTGGGATGACTCAGAGTTTATGCTTCTTGTAGATGTGATGTACAAGGAAAAGAATTCATCCGATTGTTTCTTTGGAAGTGTTCATTTTCTAGCAGAGCACCAGTGGTTGGTTATATAATCAGGACCAGGTCAGAGTGGGTGACTCTCAACAAGGGTTCTAGTGGGTTCAAGAATTAAAGTGCGGTGTGTAAGGATTTTGGGCTCGTTAGGTGGCTGAGGACTTGGTTTTGCAACAGAGTGTGAAGAATACTTGGGGAATTTCTATATTATCATCGGTCTACGTTGCAGTGTTATAGAAATAGCTTTGGATTCGCATCAGGTCTTCCAGAACAGGTGCATCAGCTGGAGGAACTATTAAGTCCACGAGGAGGGTATGAGATAGCTTATGAGTATTGAGACGATGTGATCTCGTAATTTAGGTCACTCGGGATGAGTGTTGTTTGAGGTTCATTATGTGTTTGAATAAGACTATTATTCCAAAGGCAATTCAAGAGTAAATCAGAAGAAGTAGAGTCAGTTAGTAATTGTTTGAATCAACATAGTTGTGGAAATGATCGGTTCCTTCGGTGTGTTAAGTTGTGCAGGTGATTTGTAGTTGTACATACAAATTTGATTGACAGCCACCATAATTTGATTGATTTAGAGGTACTTGATTATAATGGTTTTTTTATGTGTAAATGGATCCCGGAAGAGTTATGGAAGTTTAGACAATGACTTGAGGTTTGTATTTTCTACGGTATGGGAATTCGGTTGCATATTACAATTATTTTTCCTAAATGTGTTGATTGAAAGAGGTTCTAGCCAATGAAGTTTTATTCTATTGGTGGATCGGGAGTTATGATGAAATTCTTATACTCTCGCGTAACAGCATGATAGGTTTAGTGAGCGGTATGGAATTGGAATTGAAAAGTCAAGGTTGCGGTTTAGTTTTGTCGAGGATGTCACGAGTTCAAAGAAGCAATAGAGATTTCGGACATTTAGCGTATGCTGGCACTATTTTACTGTTGCCTGAGAATGGTGTTCAATGAAAGAGGCATTGTGTATTGAATTGTGGGTTCATGCCTTGCATTACAGAAATAGTATGGTTGGTAGTCATGTTAGTGTAGATTTTACTAGCTGGTGCGGAAGGTTGTGGGAGTATTGTAACGACCCAGCCGGTTATTTCGAACATTTACACTCCTTTAAACTATTTGAAGTCTTAAATATCGTCTTATGATGTGTTATGACATGTGTGAATCATCAGATTTGGTTTTCAGGTATTTCAGTTGGAAGAATGAAATACAAAGTTTAAAGCTTAAGTCAAAAGGTTGACCGGATGTTGACTTTTGATATCGGTGTCGGAATCCAATTCTGAAAATTTTCATATCTTCGTTATGTCATTTATGACTTGTGTGAAAAATCTAAGGTCAATCGGACTTGATTTGATAGGATTCGACATCGAATATAGAAGTTGGAAGTTCTTAGTTTCATTAAGCGCTAATAAGAAGTCGACGTGTGCTAATTATATTATTTTTGGTGTAGATGAGGACTATTAATATGATGGATATCAATTGGATATGATAATAATTGTGAGAGGCACATATAAGTGATTTGGGGCCTTTGGAGAGGCCTATGTTTAATCCAAGTTGGAAAACATTACACGATCGACTAAAATTCTAAATGAATACGCACAAGACTACAATTTTGACGGGTATATATAAATTTAGATGACGTGTTATGTTATGAAAGCCTGTCAAATGAAATATCTTTGATTCTAGTTTCCAACGCTTCAAACCATCCGTCATTTGGACACTCCTACAAAAAGTTATGACCAAATTACCAAAGGCTAGCAAAATGTGATCCCGTGGCAATTCTGCGATCGCAGAATCATTATGCGGTCCGCATAATTGATCTGCGACCGCAAAAATGGTCGCAAAATGGACTAGTGCAGCCTAGTTTTTGGCACAGTTTCGTGATGCATTCCGCGACCCGCATACCTCTTCTGCGATGCATTATGCGATCGCAGGCCTGGTTTCGGAGGCTTCATTTTTCTATTTTCATAACCCGACCCTGTTTTGATAAATATGCTTTGGGGTTCATTTTGGGGTGATTTTATGAGCATTCTAGAAAGAGATGAGAGCATTTTAGAGAGAGAAGTAGGAACCCAACATTCAAATCATCCAATCTTGCATCAATCTTCAACAATCAAAGAACTCAATCACAAGATCTTCATCAAAGAGGTAAGTTTTCATACCCTAGTTTTCAATTTCGGATTTGGATTAAAAGTTGGTCATAGAGGTGTGATTCTTGGGTGTGATAGAATTATGTATACATGTATGTATAAATAGGGTTTGTGGGAAGATTGTTGAGTTCAAATGGGTAAAAACTGGGTTGAAAATGGTAGAAATCTTCACATACTTTAATTGAGGACTTGAGGGTCTAATTGATGTCGGCATTTGGTGAAATTTATATGGATGGACTCGTAGTTGGATGGGTGTTCATATTCCGTAACTTTTTTCGAATTTTGAGATGTGGGCCCCACTAGTACTTTTTGGGTGTAATCTCGGATTTTGTGGGAAAATTAGTATTTTCATATGGAATTAATTCCTATAATATGTATTGAATGAATCGAATCAATTGTGAATAGGTTCAAGGCATTCAGAGGCCGATTCGCGAGGCAAGGGCATAGCGAAGTAAAGAATTACACGGTTTGAGGTAAGTAACTCTTCTAAGCTTAGTGTTGAGGGTATGAAACCCCGAAATATGTGTTATGTGATTGGTATTGAGGTGACGCACATGCCAGGTGACGGGCGTGTGGGTGCATCTTGTGAATCGGGACTCTGTTGTTTCCATGGCCCTGTATGGTGGCCCTATTTTGCTGACATTTGCGTTTTCCCCTGTGTGATAAAGTACTCGAGCTGTCAATTATGTTGGACATCATGTTTATTCTTTATGATGATATTGTTTGAACCCATATTGGTCATTTCTTGCTGTCATCTCAGTGATTCATTGATATTCATACTTAGTACCATTCATGCATTCATATCACATCTCAGTCTCAAGTGTGACTTATTGATACATCATATCATTGTTCCGAGTCAGTTTTCATGACATTGTGAGTCGTGGGTGAGACTGGAAAGAGTGATGACTGTGTGAGGACGAGAGCCTAATTATGAGTGACAGTTATTGGGTCGGGCTGCACGCCGCAGCGTATGTATTTATTGGATTGGGTTGCACGCCGCAGCATATTGATCGGCGCCCACCTATACAACTAAAGAGTAGCAAGGAAGGGGACGAAGCAGCTTTTACCCGAACAGGTCGGGATCGATTTCCATAGGGAGCTATGTATTTGGGAGTTGAGTGTCTAAGTGATCTAGTGATGTTTCATGCTCTTAATTACACTTCTCATCAATTTGTTATTATGCTAATATCTAAACTAAAAGAGATTATGAACTAGCTAACTATGATCTTTTTGTGGATTTTCTTAGTTGATTAGAAGCACTAGGGCTATGACTTATTCCTCGGCGAGTGACTAATGAGGTCTAAACTTGAGACTAACCTTGTGAATTGTGGGTGAATGACATAACCTCATGCTAAGTTGCTCACCCAATACCTCTCCGTAAATTGAGTGACTTCGCCCGAATTGGCCTTCTCAAGCTCAATTGGGTGTTTCAATAAATCACATCAGTTGGCTCAAGTCGGGTGTAGCTATCTCTAGCATCCACCCTTTTATTAGGGCTGTCAATCTCATGAGCTCACCCCAATACCTTGTTAGCCTAATAACCTAGTTATTTCTTGGGTCATCTTTCTCAAGAGTAACGCTAGTCATGAGGGCATGAACTAGTGTCTGCAACCACTAGATCTGAGAATTATGCACAAATTAGACTAAAAATCAAACACCCATACACAAAATCATCCTATAATTGAAGAGCCATTAGTTACCACCACTAGGGTTGGGTCACAACCCTCGCTTAAGGGTCTAGCTACTCATACTTGAAGAAGAAACTAGAGTAGAAGATGAAATTGAACTCATAAATGTAAATTACAAGATAGAAATTGAAGAACTATTGTAAGAACTATGATAAAATTACTCAAAATGAAAAAAAATAACTATTCACGCATTCCTCTTAACAGCTAATTACCTAAAAATGAGAAAAAGATCTATTTATACTAGGCTGCAAATACTGGACAAAATTTCCCCTACGGAGAATTCGCTCCCAGCGTATTTCTGAGCACCGCGGCGGATTGGATTCCGCTGCAGCAAAATATTGGCTGTTGCAGTGGTCTTGGACCTTGAATGCTCTCTGATTATCCATTTTGCGCCCAGCAAAATAATGAAGCGTTGTAGCGGTGGCAAAAAATGGCAGCGAAAAAATACCGTTGACCGTGAAAGTGTGGAACCTCACTCTTGCTGACTCTCTAAAGTTTAGCAAACGCTCCCAGCTTAATAGTGGATGCTGCAGCGGTAGATAAACCGCTACAGCGAAAAAATAACGCGGTCAGCGGTGAGCTCTGCCTCAAAAATCACCTCTCTGAAGTTTGTCAATGGGGCATCGGTGGGAAATCCGCTACATCGAAACGCTGCAGCGGAAAAGTGAACGATGTAGCGTTTCTACTGGGTACTGGGACATTGCAAGTTTTGCTCCTTTTTGAGACTTTTTGGATCAATATTCACAATTCAACTCAATTCATGCAATTTAAACAACTTGCATCAAAATGTGGGAGTATTTTAGTCAAATTTACTTCAAAACCTAAGAAAATCGGAGTAAATAGTAAGCACAAATCACTAGTTATCAACTCCCCCAAACTTAAATATTTTCTTGTCCTCAAGAAAACAAAATAACTCCCACCTCCGTAACAAGAAAAGAGAAAGTATTTCAGCCATTAAGATGTGATTTCATCAAGCTTCAATTGGGACTAACAATTACCCTCAACACAAATCATTATTGACAACATTATGCAATGATTTTCTAGCTCACTAGATCTAATATTACACCAAAGTTTCAAGAGTTGACTCAAGTCGTCATAGAGCTTCTCTCTTTCATCTCAATCACTATGGATCCCAGACTCTTTCTCCTCTACTCTCCATAGGCTCATCTTACCATAAAGAATGAACTCTCAAAAGTTGGTTTATCATAGGGTTCTATCTTCACTCTCAAAAGAATGCCTCAAGTCCGGCTTTAAGTACCATAGGCTTGCCCCTTGTGTAAATCACCACTAATGTAAGCTCACTGAACTTGAGATCCTATAGGGCTTTGTTGGGATGTAATTGAGGCTTTTTGGATCGAATTTGGTCATGATGAACTTCGGTAGAACATCTCCCCTTAAGCACTCCAATTTTTCACATTTTTGCACATGTTATTCTTGACTCATTGAGTCACACATTTTCCTTGGGGAACTTAGAGTGACTCACTGTCGCTCTTTCTTTTACTCGTGGCTCATTTTTATCCCTTTTTCTTTTCCATTATTCAAGCCCTTTTCCAATTTTTTGCTTTTCCTTTCACCCTTTTTGCTTTTCTTTTTAGTTCATTTTGCCTTTCAACCTTTTCTTTGGCCCTTTTTTATAACCAAGCCTTTCATCACTATTAATTTCCTCCTCTCTCCCCCAAACTTGTGATTTTTGCCTATTATTCATCAAGAGTGCTCAAGGAAAGAATGGGTGCCAAGAGAGGGTCATTAGAGAATGGATGAAGGTTTACAATGTAGTTTTTGAACAAATCGGATCAGGCTCAAAAGGGGTTGACTAGGGATCTTGTCAAGGTAGGCTATGGACGTCTTTCAATTTCAGTGGGGATTCAAGGAAGTCCTATGATCATCTCACAAGTCGAGCTCACTTAGGGTTTCGCCTAGAAAAATACTTGGGGCAAGTTATAGACTTTTAGGCACGACACTCGCGATATGAAATTTCAAACCTCACCTTACAAACCTTAGGATTATTAAAGATTATCGAGTCGAGGTCCCACAACAACCTTGGTTCAAATTGAAAACTCAAATATGGCCATGTACACCACCTGACGACAGTTTCAGTCAACTCATAACTCTAAGGGTCACAACTAGAACTAGCCTCATTTGTAATCTGTCTTTAACCATGAGGTAAAAGGTAAGTCTGTTGGTGCCAAGTGAAGCTTTATTTGAATCACATTTATTCACTCTACCAAAACAAAAGAAAACAAAAACAAAAAGAAAACAAAAAAAAATGACTCAATCCTTTAAGAAGGTCGTCACGCCGTCTGTCGTAGGGAAGAGATACCTGGTTCGCACAATTTCTACCCCTAGAAAGAACCGTGGCCTTAAGAAAACCAGTGGCTTATTGACAGTGCAAAAGGAAAAGAATAAGTTATAAATTAAAAAGAAGCTATTAAATGAAATAAGAAGTTAAACTTCAACTGGAAAAAGCTAAAGAAGTTATAAAGTAGAAAATACGAAAATTAGAAATGAATATTTACAATAGGGGATGAATATATACATATGATAGGGAATCTGAATATATACATGCCAAAAGTAAAAAAATTACGGGAATGTAAATAAGGAAAGGAAAATAGTATCAACAGTTATACACCCCAAAATCATGAAAATGTCTGAATCATTAACTACCAAACAGAAGCCACCCCCTCCAATAAAAACTAGCATTGTAGACAATGCTAACTAGCCAAAAATATAGATCAGGGGAAATGGGTGAGAGAGAGTAAAAGCAAACTCCTTATGGTGCCTCAGGCTGCATAGGTGAAGGATCAACTAGTGCTGATGAAGAAGGCATTGTTCCAGTGGTGGTAGCAGGGTCCTGTGGTTGCACGGAGGTCTGGCCCTCGGGCTCCTCGAGCTGAATCTTCATGTCATCAGTCCGCGGGATGGCTCTCCTACAAACTGGGGCTGGTGGAAGGTCTGCCTCATCAACATGTGTGGCCCGGTCAGTAGGCCCTGAATCTCCTAACAAAATATCAAGGGGGATGTCCAGCGCAGCTGTGACCTTTGCCACCTCTTTCGTCAAAGCAGCTTGAGTTTCCTGCATCTTCACTTGTACCTTCTTCATTTAATCTTGGGACTTCTTCATCTTCTTCACATATTTGCCCCAATATTGGATCTCCTTCTCCTGCCTCTCCAATGTCTCCATGATTTTTGTTTGGTTATCTACCAAACTCTTCAATGTTTCCTCCAGAGTAGGAGGCAATGCAATAGGTGCCAAAGTTGACTACGCTGCAACAGTGGTAGAGAGGTCAGAAAGCTTAGAGGAAGCTACCTGCAGCCAGTTGGTGATACCAACTAGAGTCTGAGACACCCTCAAGGTCGTCTGAGGGTAAATGGAAGATGATGGCACTAAGACTGGTATGGGAATAGCACGATCTGACGGAGGCTCAGGGACAACAGCAGCAGTGGGCTCTCAGAAGCAATGGGGACTTCAGCAGCAGTGGAAGGCTCTGTGGCTATGGAAGTACCAGGAGCTGAAGATGTGGTGGCTTTCCCTTTTTTCTTGGGGTTTTCTGACCCCTTCAAACTATACCATGAGAAAGAAGACCGGGGCCTCGCAAAAGTGTCACAATCCCTCCCCTCAACTTCGTTGTCCCGGAAATACATAGTAAGGAAGTTGGGAAAGGGATAGGAGGCCTCATTCCTATGCACAATTCGGTCTATCACCCCGGACATGAGATTCCCGGCATTAATCGGGATACTATCCATAATAGCACCCACTATCACCGCCCTAGAAAGGGGCATGTCACTGTCATGGAGTATCGAGTCTATCCTGCTGCAAAAAAAATTGGCCCATCCCCTGGCCTCAAAGCTCAATGTGTTCCTTTTGATGGGGGTGCCTGCAACCAACCATGCTGGTGTAGTCCCTGAGGTAACTATGACTGAGGCCAACAGCGGACGAGCCAAGTCTTTCATATCCACCTTCTCCAAGTAACGAGTTTCATCTTCATCTGCGAAACCCGCATAGTCATTAAAAGCCTTGCCATTGTACAAAACTTTCTTGTTGCGAACCTTAGTGACGTATGTGTTCTTTTTTGTGTAGGCCACATTAGTATAGAATTCCTTCACAACTTATTCATTAGCATCAACCACTTTGGCATTAAAAAAGTCCCACCCCTCCCTCTCTAAAAACTGCTTCCTCACATTGGTTTGAGGGGTACGAGATCCTTGATGATGAATGGCCTTTCAGGAATAAGAGATCTCTGGGGCCACCATTCTCTAAACTGGTGGTAGGCCGGTTCAGAGACAAACCGGTCCTTCCATATCAACTGGCTTCTCGTCCTCAGGACTCCAGCAATCTGTACTTGGGTGTCACCACCCCTTCCATCATTAGGTGCCTCATCTGAGCTGTCGAGGTTGATGGAAGGAGGGCTGCTGATTGGGCTGCTGCACCTGTGCCCTCAGGAGAAGCTGAATGACTAGAAGAATCCTCATAAGCCTTGGAGCTAGAGGGCTCGTTGATGAGTCTCCTTGTCTTTGATAATGCAGCTGCTAAAGCTGCTCCACTCTGTCCCTCTAAAGTTTCTCGGAAGGGCACATACTGACTAGACTCTGACTCTGAAGGGCTTGTCCTTTTCCTTTTCTATTTCTTTCTGATTGCTTGTGTCGGACTCAAAGGATTCTATTGTTTTCCTTTGCCCCGGCCCCTTGAATAGTCGCCTCTCCCGGGTTGCTTGTCAGCTCCTCCCCGTGATCTCACCATTCTCTGCAATCCTGTCACAAAAGTTGTTAAAACATTGTACATGAGTACCCAGTTAAAGTTCAGATAGTACAAACACAGAGAAAGAAACATTGCACAGATAAGCAATCCGCTGTCAGCAGAAAAAAGATCGCTGCAGCGGAATGGTCACCGTTGACAGCGGAATTATGACCGCTGCAGCGGAAATAGGGGGATAAGACTACCCCTTCTTTGATTATTCAAAATGTTGTCCACGAAAAAATGGTTCGCTGCACCATTTGGCCACCCCTGACAGCGGAATTTTAGCTGCTGCAGCGGAAATTGAGTACACCAGAAGGTGAACTTTGAGAACCGCGGACCGCAAAAATTTGTCTGCTGCAGCGGGAACAGGACTGCTGTCAGCGTATTTTTGACCGTTGTAGCGAAATCCTGGAGTTGACAGTTATGAAGTTTGAGAACTCCGCTGTCAGCGGAATTTTGAAACCCTGCAGCAGAGTTCATCAAAAAAGCGCACTGAGGGCTAGGGTTCTATCAAATTTTCAAAATATTCACATGAACACAAGTATGAAGAAACTTAAGTCCACACATTGATGAATCAATTTTAGCAATTAGGGTTCCACTAACTTGAAACAAAGAACAAACAAAAGAAACACACACTGAAACAAACTAAAACTAAGAAAAAATGTTAAACTAAAAACAAATCATGAGAACATACCAGTAATTAATTAAGATGAAGGATGTAAAGAGATGAAAACAAGAGCCTTGGATGAACAGTGAAAAATGTAGGAGTAGTAATTATGTTGGGGTGGTAAGAAAATGAGCGAAAAGGGTAAAAAATGGGGGTCCCTTAGTATTTATACTAAGGTCGTGGGACCCAGACCGACTTACCTAGTGCAGCAGCGGATTTTTACCGCTGACCGTGCTTTTGTTCTTTTAAACTTACTGAACATTAGCCTTCACCGCTGTCAGCGGAATTTTGCCGATGCAGTGGACTACCACCGCTGATAGTGAAAAAGTAGTCGCTGCAACATTTTTGAGATTCAGAGAACCTGCACTTTTGGCCAATTAGACCGTTTGTCAGCGGTAACATTTTTGCTCATTGTTCCAGATTTTCACCTGCACTGCATCCACCAAGTCCTACATCAACTTCATAACTGGTTATCCCACAGAAAAAGTATTATATTAAAAGAAATAAAAACAAAAAGAAAGCAAAAACAACATTTGGGTTGCCTCCCAAGAAGCGCCTGATTTAACGTCGCGGCACGACACATGTTACCATTTTCAAAGGAATTTCAGCAAAGCCACCACGTGGCTATATTCAAATTTTACCAGATAATGCTTGAGCCGTGCCCATTCACACAAAAAATCTACCCATTCTTGTTTTTGAGATCAAGAGCACCAAAGTGTGTAACCAACACCATTTCAAACGGACCACTTCACTTGGACTTAAGTTTACCCGGGAAGAGATGAAGCCTAGAATTGAAAAGAAGCACCAAGTCTCCCACTTTGAAATCCTGGTCTTTGGCATATTTGTCATGAAAGTACTTCATTTTCTCTTTGTACAAAAAAGATCTAGTATATGCATGGAATCTGAACTCATCTAGCTCATTGAGGTGATAAACTCTAAGATTTGCAGTTGTATCCCAATCCAAGTTCAACTTCTTTAATGCCTATAGTGCCTTGTGCTCTAATTCCACTTGAAGGTGACATGATTTTCCATACACCAACCGGTACGGAGACATACCGATTGGGGTGTTTTAAAGTCAGTCCTGTAAGCCTAAAGAGCATCATCAAGCTTTCAAGACCAATTGGTCCGATTAGCATTCACTGTCTTGGCCAAAATGTTCTTTATTTCTCGATTAGACACTTCAACTTGACCACTTGCTTGAGGATGGTACGGAGTGGACAATTTATGATTGACTCCATACTTGACTAGCAATGAATCAAAGGCCCTATTGCAAAAGTGACACCCCCGTCACTGATGATGGCACGGGGTGTCCCAAATCTTGTGAAAATATTATTCTTTAGAAAACCAACCACACTTCGAGCTTCATTATTAGGTAAATACATTGCTTCAAACCATTTCGAAACATAGTCCACTGCTACGAGTATGTAGGTGTTTCCGCATGAGCTAACAAAGGGAAATCAATACCCCACACATCAAAGATATCCACCTCAAGGATTATGGTGAGGGGAATTTCATCTTTCTTGGATATGCCTCCCATTCTTTGGCATTCATTATACCTTTTAACTAATTCACTAGCATCCATGTACAAAGTAGGCCAAAATAAACCACAACTCAAGACCTTTGAAGTGTTCCTTTCCCCTCCATGATGACCACCATAAGGTGAGGAGTGGCAAAACTCAAGAATTGACACTTGCTCTTCTTCGAGCCGAATGACAGCACCATTGCATATCTTGAACAAATACGGTTCATCCCAACAATAATCCATGTTATCCCGTCTAAGCTTCTTCATTTGGTTGGAAGAGAGCTCAAACGGGACAACACCGGTGACAATATAGTTGGCGATGTCCGCGAACCATGGCATATCATTCATAGAGACGGAGATAAGTTGTTCATCCGGGTAGCTATCATTAATCTCAAGGCCATCACTTGGCTTCCCTTGCTCTTCAAAATAGGATAGATGGTCGGCAACTTGGTTCTCACTCCCCTTCTTATCAACGATTTCCAAATCAAACTCTTGAAGAAATAACACCCACCGCATAAGTCTAGCCTTGGAATCCTTTTTCATCATTAAGTACAGGAGCGCCGTATGATCGGTGTGAACTATCACCTTGGCGCCCATAAGTTAAGGCCTGAATTTCTCCATTGCAAAGACCGTAGCCAACAACTCTTTTTCGGTAACGGTGTAGTTCATTTGGGCGGAGTTCATGGTCTTGCTTGCATAGTAAATGGGGTTTGTCCCAAAACCGCACCCACCGCCACATCACTCGAATCACACATGAGCTCGAAAGGGCAGCTCCAATTCGGCGTGGTGATAATTAGCGTGGTATTTAGCTTTTGCTTCAACAACTCGAATGCTCTCATATAATTTTCATCAAAGTTGAACTTGGCATCTTTTTCCAATAGCTTGCAAAGAGGATTCACTACCTTCGAAAAGTCTTTAATGAAGCGGCGGTAGAACCCCACATGCCCAAGAAAGCTATGGACTCCCTTCACCGAGGTTGGCGGAGGCAACTTGGAAATAACCTCTATCTTGGCTTTATCAACTTCAATGCCATCCCTTGAGATTTTGTGGCCAAGAATTATCCCTTCCTCAACAATGAAATGACATTTTTCCTAGTTTAGCACGAGGTTGGTTTCTTCACATTGGGCAAGGAATTTATCAAGATTTTTCAAGCACTCATCAAAGGAGTCCCCTACCATGCTGAAATCATCCATGAATACCTCTAGAAAGTCTTCAACCATATCAGTGAAAACTGCCATCATGGACCGCTGGAATGTCGGGGGTGCATTGCACAATCCAAAAGGCATCCTGGAAAAAGCAAATGTCCCATAAGGACAGGTGAAAGTTGCCTTTTCTTGGTCTTTTGGAGCTATCAAGATTTGATTATAGCTTGAATACCCGTCCAAGAAGCAATAGAAAGCTCTCCCCCCCCCCCAAGTCTGTCAAGCATTTGGGCCAAGAAAGGCAAAGGGAAGTGATCCTTGCGGGTCACCTTGTTCAATTTGCGGTAATCCATGCACCCACCAACCAGTCACGGTCCTTGTTGGAATAAGCTCATTCTTGTCATTTTGTACCACGGTCATGCCACCCTTTTTTGGAACACATTGGATTGGAGAAGTCCAAGCACTATCAGAGATTGGGTAGATGACCCCAGCGTCGAGCCACTTGATTATCTCTTTCTTGACAACCTCTTGCATTGCCTCATTTAGCCTCCGTTGATGCTCTATGGAAGGCCTTGCTCTATCTTCAAGAATGATCTTGTGCATACACAATGTGTGGCTTATGCCCCGAATATCAGCAAGAGTCCAACCTATGGCTTTCTTCCGCCTTTGAAGCACTTTAAGTGTAGAGTCTACCTGCAATTTGGTTAGGCAAGATGAAAGTATAACAGGTAAAGTACAAGAAGGACCCAGAAATTCATACCTGAGGTGTGGTGGAAGTCGCTTCAACTCCAGGGTAGGTGGCTCTTCAATTGAAGGCTTTTTCGGAGGAGTTTTCCGATTCTTCAAATCTGTCACGACCCAAATTTCCCTCTGTTGGGTATCGTGATGGCACCTAGTCTTAAGGACTAGGTAAGCCTAGCATTTTCTGAATAACAACAATAATAAAAGGAATCTAACAGTCTCGATATAGAAATCTTGACAGAGTTTACAAATTTTCCAATACCGGTAATACAAGTCATAAGCTCTATGAGATATTCTAAATTCTCTAATTACCACTGTCTGGAATGAATAAAACAGGGTATGAATAATAAATACAAGAAGGTGACTCTGAAGCCTGCGAACGTCGCGGCAGGTTACCTTGAGTCTCCACGTCGATCATCCGCGCAGCTACTAACAATAAATACCTGGATCTGCACAAAAAAATATGCAGAAGTGTAGTATGATCACACCATAGCAGTGCCCAGTAAGTATCAAGACTAACCTCTATGAAGTAGTGACGAGGACTAGTCAAGACACCACTAGTCTAATGAAATAAACTGACATGAATATAGAAATAACCGAACACTAATCTATCTAAGACTTCACGGTATAATTTACAACAATGACAATATAATGCGAAAGAAAATTACAGAAATTAACCAACGGAACAGCGTAAAATACACAGAAGGATGGAAAGCAAAGCCAGCCAAAGCGGAAGAAAACCACAATACAATAGAAACACTAGTAACCCGACTCTGCGTCAGTTTGTTCACATCGGGCCTTAGCCACTAAAATCAATAACGGGTGGAACGTTTAAACAGTAGTTCGTATCGAAAACTTTTGAAGATATAATCATTTCAGTATAGAAAGATCTCCTTTGCAACATACTTTCTCTAAATGTATATATATGTACCATTAATAAAGAGAAATACTTAGAACATAGTTTCTTTCAAAATACGTAATTTCCGAATATACTTTCCAATAAATGACTTTCAAATATTGCTTTCTGCAAGACAAATGCTTTTCAAATATACCTTCGAAATAAAAGTCCCTCAGACATAGTCTCTTTCGAAGCCATTACCTTTTTCAATAATACTTTTCAATAAAATCCCTTGATCATAATCTCCTCAAGATAAATCCACCGGAACTCAGTCCGTAACTCAGAAATTGTCATGCAGTACAGGAGGACTATCAAGTCTTGTCAATAATGCAGTAAGAGTTCAGTATGAATATCCAAATTGAAACAATAGAATATTAACACTTAAACAAGTGCAGTAAAGACCAAACAGGAACAACAGAAATAATAATGCAAAGACAAGTGCACGGCATCACCCTTCGTTCTTTTACTCTCATCCTCACCAAAACAAGTGCACGGCATCACCCTTCATGATTTTACTCTCGTCCTCACCAAAACAAGTGCACGGCATCACCCTTCGTGCTTTTAATCTCATCCTCGCAATAAATAAATAGAAGCGGCACGGCATCACCCTCCGTGCTTTTAATATCATATCATGGCACGGCATCACCCTTCGTGCTTTGCACTCTCATCAATAATACACGGAATCACCCTTCGTGCTTTACACTCTTCCTCACCCAAACAATATCAAGAACAACAGTTTGACAAGGAAAATCAACAATATGAACCATAAAGCACAACATCCCAGCAAGGGAGTCAACAATGCAAACAATATCATTAACAGCATTAACAGTAACAGAAACCGTACCATCCCGGCAAGGGAGTCAACTAGGCAACAAAAACCACACGATCCGGTCAAGGAAAATAGCTATAACCAATCTCACCTAAACAGTTAACTTCACGGAATAAAACTCGGCTTAAACAAAGGCCTAGTAATAGACAACATCAAGGAAATATCAACAGCATAAATGTATATCAACTGGACCTAAGTAGAACTTAAGGGAAAAATCATATAAATAGCAATGTAAGACTTAAGGCCATGCTTGACACCAACGAATGAATGTTCAACCTACGGCTAAACAACTATCGGGCTAGATGACACTAATTATAGTCAATTAAGCAGTGTAGGAAGAAAATATAGCATGATGATAGGAGAGGTAAAATAGTCATTTATGTCAATTAAGATCAAATAGTCAACGAAGGATCCAAAAGCAAGAAATTCTAATTTAAGAAGGAAATGATGAAATTAGCAATTAAGGACTCAAATGTAACATTACAATTCATACACAAGTAATACAAGAACTTACGGATCCTAATAGGCCAATATATATATGCAAATAAGTCTGTGTACGCACTTGTCACCTCGCACACACGGGCTACAACCAACAAAGAAGACTCAATCCTAAGGGGTAGTTCCCCCACACAAGTTTAGGCAAGATACTTACCTCAAAGACGACAACCCGGTACTCAAAAGTGAACTTCTCGGGCGAAAATATCTCCGGGCAGCTCAAAATCAACTAAACCAACTTCAAAATACATATAAAACGTATAAGGAAAGATTCTGAATAATAAAGTTTCAATCTTTACAAAATTATAAAAATCGACCCAAAAGTCGACCCCTAGGCCCGCACCAACGAATGAATGTTCAACCTACGGCTAAACAACTATAGGGCTAGATGACACTAATTATAGTCAATTAGGCAGAGTAGAAAGAAAATATAGCATGATGATAGGAGAGGTAAAATAGTCAGCTATGTCAATTAAGATCAAATAGTCAACGAAGGAATCCAAAAGCAAGAAATTCTAATTTAAGCAGGAAAAGATGAAATTAGCAATTAAGGACTCAAATGTAACAATTACAATTCATACACAAGTAATACAAGAACCTACGGATCCTAATAGGCCAATGTATTTGCAAATAATTCTGTGTACGCATTTGTCACCTTGCACACACGAGCTACAACCAACAAAGAAGACTCAATCCTAAGTGGTAGTTCCCCACACAAGGTTAGGCAAGATACTTACCTCAAAGACGACAACCCGGTACTCAAAAGTGAACTTCTCGGGCGAAAAGATCTCCGAACAGCTCAAAATCAACTAAAACAACTTCAAAATACACATAAAACATATAAGGAAAGATTCCGAATAATAAAGTTTCAATCTTTACAAAATTATAAAAATTGACCCAAAAGTCGACCCCTGGGCCCGCACCAACCCGACGAATTTTACAAAATCCGATTACCCATTCCGATACGAGTTCAACCATACTATACTTATCAAATTCCGATACCATTTGGTCATTCAAATCATGATTTTTCATTTTAGAAATTTTCTTTCAAAACCCACATTCTTCCTCAACTAATAACACAAATTAAATGATTAAAACAAGAACTAATTCATGAAATATAATTAATTCTAGTGGAAGAACACTTACCCATTCGATTTGTGTGGAAAACCCTCAAAGAATCGCCAAAAACCGAGCTCTAGAAGTCAAAATATGTTTAAAATGGTGAAACCCTCGATTTTGGAAAATTACAATCTGCCCAGGTTTTTAAAGCATCGCGATCGCGGGAGAAGTAATGCGATCGCGAAGAGTAACGGCCACTGCCAAAGAAATGCTCTACGCGATCGCAAGTTGGTGAATGCGATCGCAGAACGTGAAGGGGGAAGGCTACTGCGAACTCGAGGAGAGATAGGCGAACGCGAAGAGTAATATGTACAAGTGCTCAGGGCCATACTTCTACTATGCGATCGCGTAAGAGGAGGTGCGAACGCAATGAAACACACAGAACTACGCGATCGTGTGGGTGAATATGCGAACAAGGAGAAGAGAAATATGGTTGGTCTAGTTTTACACTACGCGATCGCACCTGGAGCTATGCGATCGCGGAAGAGGGCATCAGACACCAGAACATCAGTTCAAAAATGGGGAGAAATGACCTGAAGCCCATCTGAAAGGTACCCGAGGTCCCCGCAACCCCATTTAATCACACAAACAAGTCATATAACCCAACACGGACTCGCTCGAGGTTTCAAATCACATAAAACAATAAGAAAATGATGAATCAAACCAAAAATCAAACTTATGAATTTTCAAAACTTCAAATAACAAAACTCGTGTCGAAACCGATCAATTCAACTTGGAATGATGCCAAATTTTGCAGACACGTCACAAATAATAAAACGGACCTACAACCACTCCCGAAATTCCATTTCGATCCCGATATCAAACTTTCACCTATTAGCTGAATTCGCCGAAATTCTAACTTTCACCAAAATATATCAAATCACTCTACGGACCTCCAAAACCAATTCCGGACGCATGCCTAAGTCCAAATTGATCATACGAAGCTGTTGACATTAACCAAAATTTATCCGTAGGCCGTTAACACAAAATTCAAACCTCCGGTCAACCCCCATCACTTAAGCTTCAAAAATTTGAAAATTCTCTCTCCATTCGACTCCGGATTATCCGGTAACTGAATCTAACCACGCACGCAGGTCGATATACACAATGTGAAGTTGTTCATGACCTTACACCACCGAATGGAGTTTAAATTCTCAAAACGACCGGTCGGGTCGTTACAAAATCCAAGGATAACTTTCGAGGACCATATGAATAAGAGCCCATGCCTTGTAGAGCACTGGTACACTCGATCAAGCCATCCACCATAATATCATCATGATTCAATAAATATGCTTCCACGGGGTCTTCAACATTTATCATTGCGCTTGTTTCATTAATTATGACCTCGGTGACAAGGTCCATGAAAAAACATACCTCCGTGCTATTGGTTTGCCTTATTGACTTGCAAACGCGGAAAATGACCTTTTCATCGCCCACCCAGAAGGTGATCTCACCGGCCTCCTGTCACGCCCCAAACCTGGGGAGGCGTGGCTGGCACTCGGTGTTGTGCAAGCCCGAGCGAACCACTGTGTAACTCATGATCGTTCGACCAAAACTAGAACATACTTAGGTCGAGTTACCTGGACTCATTATTTTTGTATCTATCATAGGCCAACATGGCCACCACTTGTAATGCAAAACTGTAAGTGGGAAAAACTGTATCAATAAACTATCGTTCTTAAAACATGAATACATATGGGCCGACAAGGCCTCTGACATATTCTATAAAATGAACCTTTGTCTACAAAGCCTCTAAGATTATTTGGCATTAAATTGGACAGGGTACCGGCCTACCCATAAGTCTGTAGCAAAACTCTGACGATGACTCATAGACTCAGCTGCACTCAGAATGAGGTGGAGTCTTACCGATCCTTTGTTGAATGCCAATCTCGTCTACTACGAGGGATCGTTAAACTGATTGTCTATACCTAAGGGCATGAAACGCAGTGTCCCCGGGTAAAAGGGACGTCAGAACGAATAATGTACCAAGTATGTAAGGTAATGTACTGAAAGCTGACACTGAACTGATAATATAATAACTGCAAGTAACTGGAAGTCAAAGATAATCTGAAGATATGCTTACCTGCTGATACTGATTCAATTCTCTCAATATAATAAGTAAAATAGATGTCCGGTCCTATAAGGCTCGGTAAATATATATATAACTATATAGTTGCTCTGCCGTAGTAGGCTCGCTCATAGGTGCTCGGCCATACTAGGCTCTGTATCTCGACCAACTAGGCTCGCTCATAGGCGCTCGGCCACAGTAGGTTCGATATATAACTTACCATCTGATTAGAGGTTGCCCAATAGAGGCCTGCCCATCGATTATAGCTCGATGGTAATGAAAATACTGTATATATAGACTCTGTTCTCTCTTGATTGGAAGAAGAAAATACTCAAATGAATATGAAACCCTGTTAAAGAGAATATTGTAACTATATTGGTAAAACAAATTTTCACACGTAAGCCAGCTTTTGACAATTCAGCCGGTTATGTGGACACAGGAGAACACAACAGCTGGATGTGATTCTTTGAAGAGGTACGGAACAAAGAAGCACGATTCAATAAACCCTCGAGCTTATCAGCCACGGGAAACTCAACCTGATCAAAACAGGGAAGGGACACGGTCGGAATGAATTTGGACAAAGTTACGAGCAGATTCAAGAACCCACAATTGATTACTCGTACGTTATGTAACCGTACTCCAATTACCGTTATCCTTTGTAACGCCTCATTAATGTCATAATTCGTCATTAATGGGCAACCATAGCAAGAGTTGTACGTTATATCAAGGAATCTCCTATATAAGGGAGGGGAATACAGCTTGTAAAGGCATCTGATTCTCGAATACAATCTACTTTACTTTTCTATATTTCTGCAATATTGTTCATTAATCATTTTTCTCTATTTCCTTGATTATCAGTAACCCGTGTTCATCCTAGAAATAGCTTTAGTCAAAGGATCTAATTCTTTGGTTAAACAGTAACCTACGAGGCTAGCAAAATATACGTAAATTTTGGAATATGAATTTTTCTTTATGCCTCGTTATCAAACTTGTGTAATGACGAGATCATGACAAAATAAAAGAAAGGCTTAGCCTTAATATACCTGGGCCGATCCTCTTGACAATCCCTCTAACACACATCAAACACTACAAAGTATGTAACGGCAGATTAAAGTATGGAAAAATCCGTATGACAAATGTCTAACTCTTCAAAGGTTACCCGAGATATTCAGTTCCAAATACAGCATATAGCCTCACTACACCTTGACAAAGTCTTCTGCTCTGGGGTTTGAGAACAGCTATATCCACAGAATTTCCATCACTCATGACTCGCGGGATGAGCCTTGGACGGAAGTCTACTGCAGCTTTTGTATATGGATAGGAAGTGCATTACGGACTCCCACCTGATAATTACGTTACCACTCTTCAGCTCCAGCACTAGGTGCTTCTTCATTACCTCTGCACGCACTAATATGCCAAACTATCTTAATGGCCATAAAAGGTCCAGCTTCCCAATTCCAATATATTTGACTAATTAATCAAAAACCAATAAACATTTCTTATACCTATATGTTTTTACATTATCATTTTCATCTTTTATTTTTGTAATTTTACACGCTTTTATACGTTACACTTCTTTATTTTTACACCATTAACTATCATATGTATCTCTATTAATTCCATTATAGCTTCATGTATACTTGTGTGTCATATACTTACTACTTTTTCTTGTTATTCTTTTACATTAATCTTTCTATTTAACTTATTAATCTCTCTCCAATAACACTAATCTTTCTTGTCATTATATAACTATCATTCAAAAATCATATACTATTATTTCGTTAAAACATCTGTGTAAAAATACATATATTTTTTCAACTTCTAATTTTCCTAATCTCATATAAAGAGTACAAATTCTCGTATGCTTAATTCTTAAAATGGTAATAAGATAACCTTCTTTTCTTGCGAGAAAATAATTTATATCTTTACAATAAAGAAAATCTCATAAACTTTTCTCATATTATATGTATAATTTAAAACATATTCGAAAGTAGTAATATTAATACTTATATAAATTATATTTTTCAAACCATTTTTTTTTCCTTTACAAAAATGTTCCACTCAAAATACCATATCAAATATATACGTAATGGTATCAAGGTTGTTAAACTTACGGGGTGTAACATCTCCACATCGACTAAGGCCTTCCTCGTTGCAAGGAAGGGCATTCCCAATATGATAGGAACTTCATAATCTACCTCACAATCCAAGATAACAAAATCCGCGGGCAAAATGAACTTATCAACCCGCACCATCACATCATCAATGATTCCTAGAGGCCGCTTCATAGATCAATCCGCCATTTGAAGTCGCATAGAATTTGCCCTAGGTTGACCAATTCCCAAGGTTTTGAATACTGAATAAGGCATCAAATTGATGCTAGCTCCCAAGTCGCACAATGCCTTGGCAAAATCCGCGCTACCAATTGTACATGAAATGGTGAATGCTCCGGGATATTCAAGCTTGGGTGCCATTGAGTGCACTATTGCACTCACTTGGTGAGTCATGTTTATAGTCTCGCACTCCATTAACCTTTTCTTTGTGACCAAGTCCTTCATGAACTTGGCATACCCTGGCATTTGCTCAAGTGCTTCAACCAAAGGAACATTGATGGATAAGCTCTTCATCATGTCGATGAATTTCTTGAATTGATTCTCACTCTTTTGCTTTGCCAACCTTTGAGGATAGGGAGGAGGGGGCCTAGGCAATGGTGCCTTTTCTTTTGACATAACCGGCTCGGGTATGTCAATTACATGTTCCCTAGACGGATTCACGTCACTTTGCGATTCCTCCTTGTGGTCATGAATATCAATCCTCACTTCACTAGTTGTCGGCTCTTCCACCACATGACCTCAATCAGAATCTCATCATTTTGCAAGTCATCATCATCACAAACAACTCTCTTTCGCTTTGAAGAACTAGCCTCACCACCTCTTCCACTTCTTGTGGTCACCGCCATGGCGTGACCGGTATTGTTGTTGTTCCTACCCTTGGGGTTCACCACCGTATCACTAGGTAGTGCTCCCTTCGGGCGTGTGTTCAAGGCTTATGAGATTTTTCCCATTTGAACTTCAAGATTTCGAATGGAGGTGTTATGGGAGGCAAGTAGAGCATTCGAATCTTCATTGTGTTCCATCATTTATTTGAACATTTGCTCGATCCTACCCATATTATTTCTTGAGGAACCTTGGCCTTGTGATTTATAGGGGTGGATTTTTGGGTTGTTGATACATCAGAGGCCTTTGAAAGCCCGACCCCTGATTTCCATTTCCACTCCAATTGTTGTTCCCACTCCAATTATTGTTGTTGCCTCCCCATTGTTGATTGTTGTTCCCCCAATTGCTTGAGTTGTTATTATTGTCCCAATTACCTTGCCTTTGATTATTCCAACTTTGGTTGTTCCCTTGATTGTTCTGTTGCCCTTGAAAATTGTTGGCATACATTACATCTTCATTTTTCTCATCATAGGAATCTTCTTGATTATTCCCACTCACTCTTTAGTGGCATTGGTCATTGTTTCTTTGCACTTGATATCCACGAGACCTTCGCTTGTTCACCAAAAGATTTACCCCCTCCATAGCATGCACTTGCTTCGGCCTTGTATTTGTTGAAGTTGCACCTTAGCAAGTTGATTCATGGTGGTGGTAATCTCGGCAATTGCTTTCCCATGATCTTCAAGCTCTTTGTGGAGGTTAATAACACTTGGATCATCCTGAGATACATTTTCTCTACTTTGCCATGTTGACGAAGTGTCATCCATTTCATCCAAGATGTCACATGACTTAGTGTAAGTCAGCTTCATAAAGCTCCCTCCAGCGAGTTGGTTGACCACACACTGATTGGTGGTATTAACGCCTCGGTAGAAAGTATGTTGTATCATGGCCTCCGTCATGTCATTGTTTGGGCACTCTTTGACCATAGTTCTGTAGCGTTCCCAAATCTCGTGAAGAGGCTCATTCGGCTCTTGCTTGAATGACAATATCTCGTCTCTCAATGCTGCCATGTGCCTGGGGGAGAAAAACTTGGCAATGAACTTATCCGCCAATTCATTCCATGTAGAGATAGAACGATTGGGGAGTCGCTCAAGCCAATCCAGGGACTTCCCTCGAAGAGAGAAAGGAAATAATCTGAGCCTCAAAGCATCCTCTAGTACATTGTTTTGCTTGCTCCCCCAACATATGTCCACAAAGCCTTTTAAGTGCTTGTAGGCATTTTGATGGGGAGCTCCTGTGAAATACCTATGCTGCTCCAGGAGTGTCAACATGACATTGGTGATTTGGAAGTTGCCCGCCCGGATTCTAGGCGGGACAATAGCACTTGCATACTCCTCGTTTGGAAGCACCCGAGGAGCAACTCTGGGACGAGGTGGCGGGGGAGGGTCTGGAATATCATCATTAGGATTGGCTTGTAGGCCCCGTCTTGGAGGTGGAGGTACTTGATTCAATTCATCCTCTCCGTTGTCATATAACTCCTCCCCCGCAATAATATTGCCTAAAGGATCAGCCATATGTACCTGTATTAATTCAAACACACAAGTCAACAAAAAGAAGGAAAGAAAAACAATCTACACCACTACTCAAATAGATAGTCAACACCGTTATAACTCCCAGGTAACGGCGCCAAAAAGTGATCGGCGCCCACCTATACCACGAAAGAGTAGCAAGGAAGGGGACGAAACAGCTTTTACCCGAACGGGTCGGGATCGATTTCCATAGGGATCTATGTATTTGGGAGTTGAGTGTCTAAGTGATCTAGTGATGTTTCATGCTCTTAATTACACTTCTCATCAAAAAGGTTTTGTAATTATGCTAAGATTTAAACTAAAAGAGATTATGAACTAGCTAACTATGATCTTATTGTGGATTTTCTCAGTTGATTAGAAGCACTAGGGCTATGACTTATTCCTCGATGAGTGGGTCTAAAATTGAGAATAACCTTGTGAATTGTGGGTGAAGGACATAACCTCATGCTAAGTTGCTTACCCAATACCTCTCGGTAAATTGGGTGACTTTGCCCGAATTGGCCTTCTCAAGCTCAATTGGGTGTTTCAATAAATCACATGAATTGGCTCAAGTCGGGTGTAGCTATCTCTAGCATCCACCCTTTTATTGGGGCTATAAATCTCTTGAGCTCACCCCAATACCTTGTTAGCCTAATTACCTAGGCTTGGGTCATCTTTCTCAAGAGTAACCCTAGTCGTGAAGGCATGAACTAGTGTTTGCAACCACTAGATCTGAGTGTCACGACCCAAAATCCTAACTCATGTCGTGATGGCGCCCAACACCAGGGTCAAGCAAGCCAACACTCAAATTACTAAGAATTTTCCATATTTAATTAAACATCCCAACGCATAACAAATTTTCAAAACTTAAACATTTAAGGGTAATTAGCCAATTTTAACAAAAAACAGTCATAATCAAGACATGATCCAATATATATATATATATATATATATATATATACAGACCCGTAAACCAAAATATCTACCACGTGTGTGCCAGGAACTAGTGTCACAAGTCCTACGGGCATACTAACAGAATATACAAAAGATACAATAGAAATGTCCCACCGTCTTAAAGTAATAGACGGGAAATAACAAAAGAAGACTTCATGGTGCTGCCGAGGATCGTCAGGAGAAACAACTCACCGTGAAGTCAGGTCCAACTATACTCAGAATTAAGCTCCGGTTTGATAACCAGATGCACCAGCCTCAGGACCTGTACAATTAAGTACAGAAGCGTAGCATGAGTACAAAAATAAATATGTACCCTCTGAGTATCCAGTCTAATCTCGAAGAAGTAGTGACGAGAGGTCGACTTGACACTCACTAGGGTCCAACAATATAATTAACAAGGTATGGTGACAGCAATAGGCATACGAGGATGATAAAACAGTAAACAAGTAACTGCAATACAAATAAAGACTGGAAGTAAATAAACAATTATTACTTCATTTTTCCCCCAAATATCTGCCAACTCAATATTCATGAAAATCATTAACAATTTAGCATGCGCATACGGGATAACGACAACCGGCCTGAGCCATCATAATAAACATATATGTGCACTGCCGAGGGTCGAACGGCCCGAACCATAATTTCATCTTTCAATCTCGTCGTGTCGTACGGCCCGCTCCCATGAGAGTGGGGGAAATAACACTCCGCTCACGAAATGTAAATTGCGAAGTGGTCACATGCACAGACAATATTCTTCATAAATTACTTTCCAGTGAACAATTCCTTTAAATTCTCAAATTCCATGATCTTAGGGAAACAAAGCTGCATATAACATAAATTCATAAAGCATATAGTTCATTTCAAGGAAGAACACAAGGCATTGTGTAGGCCTAACTACCCGGACATACCAATAATAGCCTCTACGTACGGACTCTCGTCACTTCGTACGTACGTAGCCCCCATAGACATTAGCACATAGTCATTTAAATCACCTATGGGGACAATTCCCCCTTACAAGGTTAGAAAGGAGACTCACCTCGTGTCGAACCTACTCTCCGGGTCAAGAACGCGCCGGAAACACCAAACTCGTCACCCAAGGACTCGAAACTAGCCAAAATGTTACATAAATATATCAATTTACACTCAAAAGTATGGAATTCTCCTATTTACTTAGTCATTTCATCCTACATGAAGAAATCCCAAAATTCACCCCCGGGCCCGCATGCTCAGATTTCGGAAATTTTCGAAGGGATCACTTATCCATAACCTAAGGATCGTTAATATGTGACTTTTGTATGATTTCATGGCTAATTAACTGGTAATTCCCTAAATTTTCATAAAGCCCTAGGTTACTACTCAAATCCTTGATTTTCATTAGTTGGTTAGTTAATTTAACTAGGAATTCATACATTAAACTAACATTAGGGCAGAATTCACTTACCTTTTAGTAGCTAGGTCGTGGAGCTCTTTCCCAAGCTTCCAAGGTCGTCTATGGTGGAAGAAAATGGAGTGAAATGAATAAATCCCGTGTTTTAAAGAACTCACTGCCTACAGTGGCTCCACACCTGCGGCTCAATGAGCAAATAATGCTGAAACATATGAATAGGTGGATCTTGGCTCAAATAACACTGATGCCTCTCTACCACATACTGAAATAATACCTGTAATCACGACATTTGAGGCCACTACATCTGATCTGGCCGGAATAGCATAGAATCTAGCTGGAGCACCGGAAGACTGAGCTCCGCCAGAGTGAACAGGAGCTGACTGACCTCCCCTTGTATGGCCTCCACCTCTAGGATGACCCATGTCGACCCGTCCTCCACCTCTAGGTAGTCGGACCGCTGGTGCTGGACCCATAGGCTGATAAACCTATTGCACTGCTTTTCCCCAAAACCTCTTCATATGACCTGGATCCCCACACTCATAACAACCTCCGGGTATCATAGCATGCTTCCCCGAAGAAGAACCCCGAATGGCTGGAGGGCGATGTGAACTCTCTGGCATAGCATTGAAGTAGGGAATGGAGGATCCCTGATGACTAGAATAACCACTGGGTGAACTCTAGATAGTTGGAGGGCGATAAACGCTCAGGCATAGCGCTGAAATGAGGCCTTGCTGGAACACCTCGGGGAGGTGGTGGGGGTGCTAAATATGGGGGCCTGCCGGGCTGAGCCCTACCAAGCTGACCTCTGCCCCTAACTGGGGCACCTCTGAAATCTCCGGAAAATCTGGCCCTCTTATTCTGCTGCCCCTGCTCCCTGCTCCTCGATCGATACCCCTCGATCCTGCGGGCAATCTCTACCACAAGCTGATAAGGATCCCCATCTCCACCTCTCGGACCATGTTGGCCCTAATACCTAGATGAAACCCCGCTACAAATCTCTGCACTCTCTCAGCATCAGTAGGTAATATCATGAGTGCATGGCGAGATAGCTCTGAAAATCTAGCCTTATAATCTGTCACTGACATCTGTCCCTGCTCTAGTTGCTCAAACTGATACCGCAACTCTTCCCTCTTAGAGGGTGGGATATATCTATCTAGAAACATCTGAGTGAACTGCTCCCAAGTGATAGGAGGAGAATCTGCTGGCCTGCTGAGAATATAGGACTGCCACCATCTGCGAGCTCTACCCTCTAACTGGAAGGTAGTGAAGTCCACTCCATGGGACTCTAATATCCTCATGTTGTGCAGCCTATCCCTGCACCTGTCAACAAAATCCTGGGCATCCTCGCCTCGCTCACCCCTCAAATACTGGAGGGTGCAATCTGGTCCATCTGTCCAATAACTTTTGCGGATCGTCGTACGCAACTGGTCTGGGCTCAAATGTTGCTGCTAAAGGCTAGACCCCACCCACGGGCAGTGTACCCGGGGTATGATGTAATGTTGTTGTCTGACCTGCAGCCTAGGCGGTAGGGGTCTGGGCTCCCCCTCCCACCTGAGATGTGGCAGGATCCGCTGGAAATAAGCCAGCCTGGGACATAGTGTCCATAAACCGCATCATACGGCCCATGACCTCGTGGAAACCTGGCGCCGTCATAAAGCCCACTGGAGCAGGATCTGTTGGGGGCACCTCACCCTGCTCCTCTATAGTAGGATCCTCTGGTGGTGGTGCAACTGGAATAGATCTGGGACTCCCTCGTCCCCTACCCCGGGTCGGTTCCCTCCCCCGGCCTCTGCCACAGCCTCGGACAATGGGGGTGGCGGCATCTCCCGGGTTTGGAACGTCGGATGCGCGTGTCCTCACCATCTGTGAGAGAATAGAAGAATGAGATTTAGTAAACCATCGACTGCACGATAGAATAAGAATAAGGAAAGGTATCCTAATACCCTATAGCCTCCTGAAGATAAGCACAAACGTCTCTGTACCGATCCGCAAGACTCTATTAGGTTTGCCCGTGACTTGTGAGACCTACGTGAACCTAGAGCTCTGATACCATGTTGTCACGACCTAAAATCCTAACTCAGGTTGTGATGGCGCCCAACACGGGGGTCAGGCAAGCCAACACTCAAATTACTAAGAATTTCCATATTTAATTAAACATTCCAACGCGTAACAAGTTTTCAAAACTTAAACATTTAATGAAGAGGGTAATTAGCAAATTTTAACAAAAAGTAGTCATAATCAAGACATGAGCCGATATATATATACAGACCCGTAAACCAAAATATCTACCACGTGTGTGCCAGGAACTAGTGTCATAAGTCCTACGGGCATACTAACAGAATATAAAAAAAGATACAATAGAAATGTCCCATTGTCTGAAAGTAATAGACGGGAAATAACAAAAGAAGACTTCATGGTGCTGCCGAGGATCGTCAGGAGAAGCAGCTCACCGTGAAGTCAGGTCCAACTATACTCAGAATCGAGCTCCAGTCTGATAACCAGATGCACCAGCCTCAGGACCTGTACAATTAAGTACAGAAGCGTAGAATGAGTACATAAATAAATATGTACCCAGTGAGTATCCAGGCTAATGTCGAAGAAGTAGTGACGAGAGGTCGACTTGACACTCACTAGGGTCCAACAATATAATTAACAAGGTATGGTGACAGCAATAGGCATACGAGGATGGTAAAATAGTAAACATTGAAGTATCTACAATACAAATAAAGACTGGAAGTAAATAAACAATTATTACTTCATTTTCCCCCCAAATATCTGCCAACTCAATATCCATGAAAATCATTAACAATTTAGCATGCGCATACGGGATAAGGACAACCAGCCGGAGCCATCATAATAATCATATTTGTTGCACTGCCGAGGGTCGAACGGCCCGAACCATAATTTCATCTTTCAATCTCGTTGTGGCGTACGGCCCGCTCCCATGAGAGTGGGTGAAATAACACTCCGCTCGCGGAATGTAAATTGCGAAGCGGTCACATGCACACACAATATTCTTCATAAATTACTTTCCAGTGAACAATTCCTTTAAATTCTCTAATTCCATGATCTTAGGGAAACAAAGCTGCATATAACATAAATTCATAAAGCATATAGTTCATTTCAAGGAAGAACACAAGGCATGGTGTAGGCCTAACTACCTGGATATAACAATAATAGCCGCTACGTACGGACTTTCGTCACTTTCTACGTAGGTAGCCCCCACAGACATTTGCACATAGTCATTTAAATCACCTCTTGGGACAATTCACCTTTACAAGGTTAGAGAGGAGACTCACCTCGTGTCGAACCTACTCTCCGGGTCAAGAACGCGCCCGAAACTCTAAACTCGTCACCCAAGGACTCGAAACTAGCCAAATGTTACATAAATATATCAATTTACACTCAAAAAGTATGGAATTCTCCTATTTACGTAGTCATTTCATCCTACTTGAAGAAATTCCAAAATTCACCCCCGGGTCCGCATGCTCGGATTTCGGAAATTTTCGAAGGAATCACTTACCCCTAACCTAAGGATCGTTAATATGTGACTTTTGTATGATTTCATGGCTAATTAACTGGTAATTCCCTAAATTTTCATAAAGCTCTAGGTTACTACTCAAATCCTTGATTTTCATTAATTGGTTAGTTAATTTAACTAGGAATTCATACACTAAACTAACATTAGGGTAGAATTCACTTACCTTTTAGTAGCTAGGTCGTAGAGCTCTTTCCCAAGACTCCAAGTTCGTCTATGGTGCAAGAAAATGGAGTGAAATGAATAAATCCCGTGTTTTAAAGAACTCACTGCCTATAGTGGTTGTGCACCTGCGGCTCAAGGAGCGCACCTGCGAGTAAATACTTGCACCTGCGGAATTGGGCTAGGGGGACAAAGCTCGCACCTGCGAAGAGGAGCCCGCACCTGCGGATCCGCTCCTGCGGAACATGGTCCGCATCTGTGAGAAAAGGGAAGCCCACCTGAAGCTGCACCTGCGAGGCTTGGGACCGCAGGAGCGGTCCCGCACCTGCAACTGGGCAACCGCACCTGCGGTCACACCAGATCAGGTGCACCAGCAACTGCTTCAGCTGGGTTTTGGCCTCGTTTGGTGGTCGAGAGGCACCTGGGCCCACTCGAGCCCCCGTCCAAATATACCAACAAGTCCCAAATCATAATATGAACTCACTCGAGCCTTCAGAACACCTAAAACAACACTAAAACTCAAAATCACACCTCAAAACCCCTAGAATAAAACTTAGGAACTTTAAGTTTCTTGAGTTTGCTAACAATGCGCCGAACCTACCTATTCTACTCGGAATGACCCCAAATTCTGCGAGCAAGTCATGAATGACATAACGGAACTATTACCGGTCTCAGAATTCCGTTTGGACCTCGATAACACAAAAACACGTCTCAAACCACAATATGAACTTAAGGAAACTCTTATTTCGCTATTGGGCGCCGAAATGCTCCCGGGTTATCCAAAACCCATTCCGAACATATGCCCAAGTCCGAAATCATCATACGAAGCTACCGGAACTATCGATACTCGATTCCAAGTTCATTTACTCAAAATGCTGACCGAAGTCAAACTTTGCTTTAAAGGCCAACCTTAAGGAACAAAGTGTTCCTATATCACTCTAAACACTTCCGAATCCCGAACCACTCGTCCCCACAAGTCATAAATCACAATAAGACGCTATGTTTAGGGGAACGGGGTCCGATAACGCAAAACGACTGCGGGTCGTTACACTGAGAATTATGCACAAATTAGACTAAAAATCAAACGCCCACACACATAACCTTAAATTGAAGACCCATTAGTTACCCACACTAGGTTTAGGTCACAACCCTAGCTTAAGGGTCTAGCTACTCATACTTGAAGAAGAAACTAGAGTAGAAGATGAAATTGAACTCATAAATGTAAATTAAAAGATAGAAATTGAAGAACTATTGTAATAAGAACTATGATAAAATTACTCAAAATGAACAAAAACCACCATTCACGTGTTCCTCCGAAACAGCTGATGACCTAAAAATGAGAAAAAGATCTATTTATACTAGGCTGCAAATACTGGACAAAATTTCCCCTACGGAGAATTCCCTTCCAGCGTATTTCTAAGTGTCGCGGTGGATTGGCTTCCGTTGTAGCGGAATATTGGCCGCTGCAGTTGTCTTGGACCTTGAATGCTCTCTGATTATCCATTTCGCCGCAGCGAAATAATGAAGCGCTGCAGCGGTGGCAAAAACGCGGCAGCGAAAAAATACCGCTGACCGCGAAAGTGTAGAACCTCACTCTTGTTGACTCTCTGAAGTTTAGCAAACTCTCCCAGCGTAATAGTGGACATTGCAGCGGTAGATAAACCGCTACAGTGGAAAAATAGCACGGTCAGCGGTAAGCCCTACCGCAAAAATCACCTCTCTGAAGTTTGTCAACAGGGCAGCGGTGGGAAATCCGCTGCAGCAAAATGATAAACGCTGCAGCGGAAAAGTGAACGTTGTAGCATTTCTGTTGGGTACTGGGACATTGCAAGTTTTGCTCCTTTTTAAGACTTTTGGGATCAATATTCACAATTTAACTCAATTCCTGCAATTTAAACAACTTGCATCAAAATGTGGGAGTATTAGTCAAATTTACATCAAACCTAAGAAAACGGGAGTATATAGTAAGCACAAATCACTAGTTATCATATATATATATATATATATATATATATATATA